>JANCOA010000029.1:12380950-12394818 GCA_024363135.1 Leptodoras oyakawai | reverse complement strand
GACTGATATTCACTCAAGCATTTGCGCCACATTAACTCAAAGTATTTGAGTATTTATTCAAAGTTCCTATTTAAATGGTAATTTTCCATGTGTAAATATCAGTAAATTGCTGAATTAATAAACAAAACAGTTCACCTAGTTTCTAAGAAGTGCAGCAGAGAAATAGATGATGTTAATTGATCATGGAGGATTTCTGAAACAGCTGTGAAACTTGAGGCAGATGACAGGAATCCCTGGATTTTCTATGATTTTGACAAAAAGGTAACTTGGTTAATACTGTAGTGCATGTTGAGCAGAACTCCTTATTACTTTACTAACAAACAGGAAAAGTATAGCACATAGGAACATTTGCCTTTGATTTAAAGCTATATATAGCAGAAATGAAATAGCTCCAGAGCAACTGCACTGCAAACATGAAGAGTCCTGGCTGCTCTGACACAAAGTGAATGCCCTTCGTTGAACAAAGCCTTTGTATAGGTCAAAATCAAGATGAAATCTTTAAAATGTCAAACTAAATCTGACATACACTTTCGATCATAAACGTCAAATTGCTGTGCAGAGGTAACAATTCTGAGATATGGTCGCATTAAACTTCTGCTACCCCGCAGAGCGCCATTTCATGACAACCCCTCTGGCAAACGCCATTATTGTTCACGGCTCAGATCTTTTCCCGCCACGAGAGTCGGTTAGGTCCGCCTATCTTTGACGTAAACGAAGCGTTGAACCAATAAGCCAATCAGGTTATCAGCAATGGGCGGAGTCTAAGTGCAAACAGAGGCGGTCGCAAATGTTTTGCCGCGAAATTAGTAGCGTGGTAGGCATTTTGTGACTGTGCTGGAGTGTTGTGGAAACGCTATAAGTCGATATCGTGTATCCAGGCGTTTATTTAGAAGTTTTTTTTTTAATAAGTGTCTTGCGCTTAAGGTAAAAGATAATGTCTGGCTTTGACGATCCCGGGATTTATTACAGCGACAGCTTCGGCGGGGGAGAAGGCGTCGGGGATGAAGGAACCGTGAAACGCAGTCAAATCAAAAAACGCTTTCGGGAGTTCCTGAGACAGTTCAGGGTCGGCACTGATCGTACCGGCTTTACCTACAAATACAGGTATGGAAATGGAAAATTCAGAAAAAAACACCTTCACAATGAAAAGTCATTTAAAACGTTAGATCTATTTTCTCCACTGTTCAGAGAAGCCCCACATTATACATCGGTTTTACCACTTATTATTTTATTGATCGGTACCTAAACCGTGTAAGAGTGGTGTTATTGACCGTTGTTTTAAATCCTGTTATGTGTTGATTGCCTTCAGTAGTTTGCTCTATCTTATCGACTTTTGTTTTTTGTACGGCCATTTTCTGCAGAGATGAGCTGAAGAGGCACTACACTCTTGGAGAGTACTGGATCGAGGTAGAAATGGAGGATTTGGCCAGTTTTGATGAGGATCTCTCAGACTGCCTGTACAAGCTGCCCACAGAGAACTTGCCTCTGGTGAGCACAGCCTGAACACACACACACACACACACACCTGCTGCTTCAGGCAAAATCAGCAGCAGAGTCCCTGAATGCAACAGCAATCCCACTGATAATGTGGTGCTGCTTGCTTTTTTCACTGAATTAAAAAGGCAGCAATATAGTTGGTTAATGTTTCTTAGAGTCTGAGTGATTTTCTGTGTTCAGTCAAGATAAAATGTGGGTTCAAATCTTGTGATTGGCAGCTGGAAGAGGCAGCGCAGGAAGTTGCCGATGAGGTCACACGTCCGAGGCCAGTAGGGGAAGAGACGGTGCAGGACATCCAGGTGATGTTGAAGAGTGACGCCCATCCTGCGTGTATTCGCAGCCTGAAGGTGAGATGCAGAAATGTGCAGAGAAAAAGTGACAGAACAAAGAATCGACATGAAATGTGTAAGCAATAACGGGTTGCCTGTGCAAGCTGCCAGCACAGAACAGGGCATGGTTATAGGAAAATAATCAGTGACCAGGTGATATGATGCCAGTAAAATCATGTCCCAGTGTGTGATTTTTTTTCTTATACATCATCAATTTGGCACCAGCTCTAACGCTTTTTATTTATTTACTAAAGAATGTCATATCGTCCTTTTTGTCTGTTTGTAGTTCTGTTTAATGTTATGGGACATTCATGTAACAGTTTAGTTCCTCCTCTCCCTTACCTTACATGCCCATTCTATCACCAGTCACTCTTGTTTTTTTTCTTGAAGTTAATAAGACAAAAAAACCCAGCATGTGCATTACAACAGTGTTCCTCTGGGAACCACAAAGCTCTGCTTCTGAAGACATTCATGTATTGGAAAAATGACAGGTTCTGTAATGCCGACAACTTCACCATATCAAAGATTTCGTGCTGTTTCTTTTGACTCATGTGAAGTGGCTGCTACCATAGCAACAATATTAGAGCAAGCACATTTAATACAAGCTTAAAATTTGAATTATAGACAAAACTACTATCAGAGCGACATACAAAATGAATCGATGCCTTCTGACCAGATTCGAGCACCGTTGTGCAAGTAGGTAGATGCTTCTGTACCAAGATTGCATTTACTCTTCATTTATGATTAACTGTGATTCTTTTCCACCACAGTCTGAGATGGTTTCCCGTCTGGTAAAGATTCCTGGTATCATCATCTCCTCCTCAGCAGTAAGGGCAAAAGCCACAAGAGTATGCCTGCAGTGCAGAGGCTGTCGTGCCGTTATTAGTAACATTCCTCTGCCGCCCGGCCTACAGGGTTACGCTTTGCCCCGCAAGTGCAACACGTGAGTCTCTTCACATCTGTCATGTAGCCCTGTTGCATTTCTATGTAAATTATGTGCAATTAAAAAACATTTATTACTTTGCCATAATTTTTATCCTCTTCCGTAGTGAACAAGCGGGTCGTGTGAAGTGTCCTGTGGATCCCTACTTTATCATCCCAGACCGGTGCGTGTGTGTAGATTTTCAGACCCTGCGGCTGCAGGAGTCTCCTGATGCCGTTCCTCATGGAGAGATGCCAAGACACATGCAGCTCTACTGTGACCGGTACGCATGTGCAGATATATGTCCACTATATATACACACAGTCTTTCTCCAAATTCCTTTCTATGGCTGTTGCAGCAAATATAACTTTATGTATATAACAGCCTGTATGTTTCTAGATGTCTGATATTTTGTTTGCTTTTTAGCTACCTGTGTGATCGTGTAGTGCCTGGGAACCGAGTGACCATCATGGGCATCTACTCCATTAAGAAAGTGGCTCAGCCCAAGGGCAAGGGTCGGGATAAAGGGGCTGGAGTGGGCATACGCTCTGCCTACCTGCGTGTAGTGGGTATTCAAGTGGACACAGAGGGAGCAGGTGTGTATGAGCAGTGGATTATGTTTTTAAAAATTCTGTACCTGTCAAGAACATGACATTTTATAAAAAATAAAAATTAAAAAAAATGTGTGTATATGTATGTGTGTGTGTGTGTATATATATATATATACATATACATACACACACACACACACACACACACACACACACAGGGCTGTTTTATGTACCATGTTGTTTGTATCCTTTTTTTCCCCCCATAAATATTGTCGTCCCCCATTAGGTCGAGGAGCCACTGGATCTGTAACCCCTCAGGAAGAGGAGGAGTTGCGTACGCTGGCTGCTTCCCCCTCTGTCTATGAATCCATTGCTCGCTCTCTTGCACCCTCCATTTATGGCAGTGATGATCTTAAGAAGGCCATTGCTTGTCTCCTGTTTGGGGGCTCCAGAAAGCGGTGAGCAAGCATTTTTGTTCTGTAGTCATTTAATAAATATTGTATTATTAACTAGGTCACGTAAAGAATGCCTTAACACGCGTTAAACACATACTTTTTTCCCCTGATAAGATTGCCAGATGGTCTTACCCGCAGAGGTGATATTAATTTGTTGATGCTTGGCGATCCTGGCACAGCCAAGTCTCAGCTGCTGAAGTTTGTGGAGCGATGTTCTCCTATTGGGGTAAGCTGAATGTTCCGTTGTGCTTCCAGCACTAAACCATTGTTTGTGTGTATTTATTTATTTATTTATTTTCAATAGCCCTTTGTTATAATGTTTTAAAGGTTCTGTTTTGTGCTTCAGTTACTAAAATGGATAGTGTTGTATTTCAGGTTTACACCTCAGGTAAGGGCAGCAGTGCAGCTGGTCTTACAGCGTCTGTGCTCCGAGACCCGAACACACGTGGCTTCATCATGGAGGGTGGTGCTATGGTGCTGGCAGATGGTGGTGTGGTGTGCATTGATGAGTTTGACAAGGTAAAACTCAAGAGTTGCATACTTCTAGTTTCCCCGGTGTAAATGGAGTTGGTTGGCTTTTTACAGTTTAAACTTTTTTTTTTTTTATTTCTAGATGAGAGAAGATGACAGAGTAGCTATTCATGAAGCAATGGAGCAGCAGACTATTTCTATTGCCAAGGTACAGAGAGCCAGTCTTGTTGCATTAATTATCACTTTAATGAGCTTTAGACTTAATGTAAATCCATTGGATGTGTGTTGCTAATACTAATACGCTGTCTTGTTGTGTATAGGCTGGCATCACTACCACTTTGAACTCTCGATGCTCTGTGCTGGCGGCTGCCAACTCCGTGTTTGGCAGATGGGACGACACAAAGGGCGAGGACAACATCGATTTCATGCCCACCATCTTGTCCCGTTTTGATATGATTTTCATCATCAAGGATCAGCATGACCAGCAGAGAGACATGGTGGGTGGAAGAAGTGGTGCCACTGGGTGACCATTGACTATCCAGTCAGAATGGATTTGATTAACAAGCCTAGTTTTCTTAAATGTTGTTGTGTTTTTCCTTAGACATTGGCTCGTCACGTGATGAACGTGCACCTCAGTGCTCAGACACAAACAGAGGGGGTGGAGGGAGAGATTCCTTTGGCCATGCTGAAGAAATACATTGCTTATGCCAGAGCGTAAGTCTGCTGCCCTCCCTTCTGTACACCATAAACACGAGCATCATTTAAGGAAAAACCCTGTCTTTAGACGTAGTTAGCTGTAACCTCCAGGCTCAGACATAAACACCACCTTTGGGCATATTGTAGTACTGACAAGTAGCCTTGTGCTGCACATATAGTTTGCAATGCCCACGAACCCACACACTTTGAAACCTGAAAGCCCATCGTTCTTTATATGCTGTCTATTTAAGATAACATGGAATTAATCACTCGGATCTGTATAGCATATAACTTTAATAAATTACATGACTGGTAATACCACCCACCCCAGCCCCTCATGTGAATATTTCCACCTACTGCATGAGTATGTCTACCCATGGCTTGTCAATCACATTTGTAAACCAGGACGTTTACAGTACATCAGCATTAATTTGTAGTTAAAGAAAATGCATGTTGCCGTTGGCAGTATAGACCCCACACACACCGCTATATTGTCTTCCAGCCTCGGAGAGAAAGGAACTTGAGTGAATACATTTATTTTTAATGCCAAAGGCCCAAAAGCCTGTGTCTGTGTGCTAAAAATAGGCTGATAAGGCAGCTGTAGTATTCGATCCATATGGTATTTTGACTAAAGAATGTCAGACATTTCATTAAGAGGCCAGGGAATTGTGTTCACTAGTGCAGAAATGCGCATGCAGGAGGCAGTAGTGTTAAATGGTTGGTTGTTTCTTGACAGGAAATGCGGCCCTCGTTTGTCTGCAGCCGCTGCGGAGAAGCTGAAGAACCGCTACGTGGTGATGCGGAGCGGTGCCAGGGAGCACGAGAGAGAGAGCGATCGCAGAGCCTCTATCCCCATCACTGTCAGGTGACAGCTTAACTCTTTGATTCATAGGCTTGAGACAGCTATCTAAGATTTGGCAGCAGTAGTTTAATAGCATTTCTAAAAGTACTTTCTGTGATACCTTGGGTGTTTTCTGTCTTCGCCTACAGGCAGTTGGAGGCAGTTATACGCATTGCTGAGTCCCTGGCAAAGATGAAGCTACAAGCGATAGCTGGAGAAGAGGAGGTGGATGAGTCACTCCGACTTTTCCAGGTGTCTACCCTGGATGCTGCCCTGTCTGGTAGCCTGTCGGGTACGTCTGTGTGACCTGATGTGGTGTGTCATGGTATTGAAATACATCAATGAGACTGAAATATTGAAATGCACAAGTATCTGTGCAGAAGCCTGAATGTTCCTGTAGGCCGGTTCTTTAGCCGTTTGCAAAATGTCACCGACAACATTATGCACACAGAATATACATTGTGTCTGTTTTCAGGTGTGGAGGGTTTCACCACCCAGGAGGATCAAGAAATGATCTCCCGCATTGAGAAGCAGCTAAAGAGGCGTTTTGCCATTGGATCTCAGGTGTCTGAGCACAGTATTATACAGGACTTCACCAAGCAGGTGAGATCTACTGTGGCTTACGGATATGTGTTGTGCTCCGGGGTATCTTCTCACTGATATTTTGTTAATATTGAAGAATGTCTTGGGAAACGTTACATTAGTTTATTGCATGATCCCGTTTGCAAATTGGCTATGTGGCTTCTTTGACCAGTTTTGCAGTTTGACTGTTTTATGACCACTCTTAATCAGTTGCGTTAAAGGGGACCTATTTTTTACCATTTTCCATGAAGGAATAACGTTCCCTAGGGTCTTAATGTCTGTGACACATTTTATTTCCTTCAAAATACCACATCGATCAAATACCACAGCTCTTTTCGCCTTGTCTAAAACAGCTCTTAAGATGATCTGTTTCAGTGCCTATTGCTTTAAATAGGGGCTGTATATTACAAGAACATATACATATTTGAATGTTATATTCGTGTCTAATTTTAAGAAACTGTCTATATTACATGAATGCTGATGGGGCGTAGGTCTGCACGTAGTTGAACACAAACGACCAGAACCAAATTCCTTGCATGTGTAAACATACTTGGCCAAATAAATCTGCTTCTGAATTTGGATGGGTTTTTTGGATTAAAAGCACTGTAATGTAACATTTCTTAACAGAATTCAGTGAGCTCAAGGGTTCATAGTCCATATGGAGTACAAAAAATGTGTCTCCATTAATTTGACTTTCTCATTATATCCTTAGGCTACAATCACTATCGGACACTCTGAGACCATTAGCTTTACATGAACTGAATTAATTATGGGGTGAAAATTTTTTTATTACAAGTTGTCCTGACCCAGGTTGTAAAAGTAGTTTTTAGCAGACACTAACAGGTTTTTGCTGTCTTTAAACTTTATCCACTCAGCTGTTCTGTCCTCTGAGGATGGAGGCTTATGTTGCGGTGTGTGTTGGTCTGTACAGCCGACAGCAGCACATTTTCCTTGGTGGTGGTGGTATATTATAGATATTCATATGGGGCAGTATAGTTCCAGTGAGTCTAGTTATAAAATGGATAACAGCATTGAATGATGCCCAACTGAATGTGTGCGAAACCAGAAAGTTTATTTTTACATGATCTGGCCCCTTTAAATTTCTCCGTCACCTGTGCAGATTTCTCTCAGTAGCAGAAAGTTAATTTTAAATGGCAGTGTATCTTTGTGGAAGCTGATGATTTGGACAGATTTGCTGTTGAAACTAATGTGCTCATTAGAGGTTTTAGGCTTGCATTAGTATATGTGGTACAATGAACAATGTCCAGTGTCACTCTAGCTGTTTTCCTTTTCCTGCAGAAATACCCAGAGCATGCCATCTATAAGGTCCTTCACCTGATGCTGAGGAGAGGAGAACTGCAGCACCGCATGCAGAGAAAGGTGCTTTACAGGGTCAAGTAAATGAGAACTGTCTGTGTGTGTGTGTTTGCCTAAAAGAAGTAATAAAAACAAATGTTGTAAAAAAATATATAAGGCACATTGAACATCTTTCTGAGAATGCTTCCTCAATCGAAAGGATTTTTCCTCACCTTTTGTAAATAGTCTTGTGTGCACTTCATTCAACATCAGACTGGATATTTTTGTGCTGTAAACTATAATGTTTAAGACAGCTTTATCCTAGCTGGGACACAGACACACTGGTTTAAAGATGTGCTTTTTATGGTAGCATTTCACTAATGCTATTAAACTCCATGTTTGTTGTAATAAGGTTTAAATCTGAGGGCATCTTCAGTGATATTGTCATGATTTAAGTAATAATAAAGCATTGTGAAAGCTTATGTGACTTCAGTTACTTTCTCTGTTACTTTCGTTTGTTTCCACTGGAAAGAGACATTTGTGTAAAGGAAATTGAGTTTCTTAACATATTTACATAATCTGTTATTCTTGTAGTACAAAAAAAATAAGTAAAACTGAATGAATTGCAGTCATCTTTTTAAACCTGGTCAGAAATCTCATTTTCTTTTTTTTTTTTTTTCTTTTTCCATGATCACCTTGGCTCAGATTTGTATTTCAAGCAGCTTGAGTTTGTATTGATTTATTGTTGATGCAAAGTAAACAGTATGTATTCTGTAACATTTAAAAAGCAGCATAGAGTCCCATTCCAACAGATGCCAGTACAACACACAGTCCTAATGTATACTGAATGACTGGAGAGTTTGAAATGGCTGTTGGTGTGAGTCCATTTTGTGTTCCACTGCCTCCTAAACAGAAAAATGCATGCTTCTTAATGTCCATAATAACCATTGAGAGTAAATTAAAATAGTTGAAGGAAATTAATACTTACCCAAAGTTGCTGTGATGTTTAACATTTTTTGGAGGTCTTCAAAAACCTGCCACAGAGAACATGTTTTTTTCATCAGAAGATAACCAGAATTAAAAAAATAACTTTTATCTCTCCAGTAGTTTTATACGGAAATGGAAAGGTGTCCTGCTATGATAGTCAAGGGAGTAAATCTCAGACTTTCCCAAGATATGATTAAAGTACTTAAGACAAAGATACAATATTTAATGATATCTGTCAATCTGAATCTAATGAATTGCTTTGGTAACCTATAACTGCTATGCAACCAAGTTTGTTAAGAATCTGTGAATAACAACAAAGAGAAGGACTATTTAAAGTATCGGATTTATGGGCAAATCATCTTGCTAACCTCTTTACACTGAAGTACTAGAAAAATACTTGGGTAGGTCCCCCCTGGGATCTTGGAGGGAATGTTGCACAGTCCTAATGCTGGGTTTTGCAGGAATTCATTTAGTCATGGTACACCCTTGAAATGCTCGTACGTGGAAATCCAAACTTTGCTTCTACCACCAAAATGCTATGAGCCATTTCACGAGCTCCAACTATTAAACCATGTTGAAAATCTCGAAACCATGATAACTTGCCGTTCTCATGGCAGAAACAGCTCTAGAAGCTTCCATAGATGTCTATAACTTTATATACACACTGGCAGACACAGTCAATGACATGCAGATATGGGATTGCTATGTATTTTATTTGTAGGCTCCAGTACCAGTTTTTCTGGCACTTCAGTGTACACATCTGATGTCCTTTGTCAGTATATAATTGATATTCAGTTTATTATTGTTACCTCAATTCATTTTAATAGTTGCCTTGTAAAGCCATGCATTGATTCACATCATTCGATTACTTACACCCTTAATGACTATATTGTTATAATCATCATTGTTATAGTATTGACTATAAAGAAATCTGAAATAATGCTTAGGCATTAACATTATTATTATACAACTGTGTAAATATATTGCAAAAAATAAAATGTTTATCCTGGTGAAAGTCCACCTACTCTCTGATGAACAAGCAGCATTTTACATTTTCTAATTATAGAAAGTGATCTTAACAAATGAATTTGTTAATTTTTTTATGCTATTGGTAAGGTTGTAAACAGAATCTTTAAATGTATTCTACCTATATTTTACTTGTGCAAAAAACCTTTACTAAAGCTCATGCTCATAAGAATTTCTTGTCTTAAACTTACCTCAATGTTAAACTGAAAAGCCCTGACAGCTTCACCCAGAACCTGCCTGCGCTCCTCTTCATTCAGCTCAATGCTGTTCATTCTGCTCCTGTACAGCTGCTTAAAGCGATGAGGACTTGTCACGCCCGGGAACGAGAAGAATCCCACACCCTCTTTGCCATTAAGCCCCAGGGCCTTCTGGGTAATTTTGCCTAGGACCTGACCTCCTGACAAGTCTCCAAGGTAACGAGTGTAAGCATGAGCTACGAGGAGATTTGGACTGCTCCTGCCAATCTGAATCAAAGGAAGAAAGGCGTCTTAAAGGACATGGCAATATGAACATGATTCATGCCTACAAAGAAAGGTTACTAGCATGTCTCTATATGTGTGGAAACATTACAATAAAGCATATTCCATTTTTGGTTCTGCTTTAGAAAGCTAGGTCTGTTAGCCAACAAAAGTGTCTAGGAGGAATGATTTCATGTGGCACTTTCATATCCTCATTTAGTTGAATCAGGAGCTGAGTAAGACAAAAATCACTTTTCCACCGATGTGATGATAAAAATAAACAAGCAGAGTGGATTTCTCATTGGTAACACTGTGCTGGAGCTGCATAAACCTTTAGACTCTAGCACATATTCCCTAGATCCCTAGATCCTACAGTGATTTTGTTTTTTTCCCCTCAGTTTAAAGTTTTTATGCACGCCTTTCCTTGTTCTTTTTTCCCTGTTTTCATTGTTTCTACTATGTCACTGCAAAACATATTCATTTAACCGACACTGTACAAAAATGCTTTGTTGTTCTGTAACAGGTTTTACAACCTCCAAAAACAGACAACACTGTACTAAAGTAAAAAAAAGTGAAGGTCAAAAGAAAAAAAAAATGACTAATTCATTCAGTACTCCTTAATGTGACACCACAAGCTGTACCTCTCGAAGCCTCTCTGTGTATCTGTGTGTTGCTGCAGGTACTATAATGCTCTTTCTCCACTGAGGCCCAAAAAAATACTCAAGATCTCTCTCAAGAGCTTCCAATCTTGCCAACTCTTGAGGGAAGTAGATGGGCTCCACGGCTGGGTGGGCCGAGTTCCTGTCTAGCTCCTGTTCCAGCGCTTGGTAGATCTCATACAGGGAGCACAAAAGAATCTGTAAGAAAAGAAAACAAGGAAATATTTGAGAAATGGACATCCATTTAGAGAACTAATATGACTACTGTTACTATTAGAAACAGAAAGATGATGTTGGAGCTGAGGTTTTCTCACTACCAGGGGAATTTCTGGAGAAAGAGTTAAGCATTTTTATTAAATGTTCTCTATGACTGTGCCCAATAATGTTAATGTTTGCTCCACTATTTAAGTAGATACTAGAAAGTGTGTAGTTGTTAGTTGTTAGTGTATTCACCTTATACTGTGGCAGGGTGATCTGTCCTTTCTGGTAGTTGAGCATTAGCTGGGTGTTCTCAGCATGTACATGGCTCTCTTTGGTCACCTCTTTTATCTGTTCTGACAGATCGCTGTGAACGAGTAGCAAATACAGTTTTCACTGTGTTTGTTATGTTTCCACCAAGTGGCTATTAAGATAGCTATAGCTATGCAAAGACATATCAATGCTTATACCAATAAATAGTCTTTCAAATAGCTTTCAAACAGAGGCAGAGGTTCAAACGGTAAATTTTGATCAGCACTCACTGATATGTAAGCGGGTCAAATGCCAGTCGAACCTCTTACACCTTGTATCATTTTTTTTATTTAGATTTGATTAGATTTTTTTTATTAGGACTGTCTGCTTACCTCCCAGTGCTGGTTGCTCCTTGATTCTTTTTGGTATTCATTTCAGAAATTGATCATTTGATGCAAAAGTGCAGGTCCTTTCTGTTAAAAGTTCGATGGCTATGCAGCTGCAAATCCCAGCCTGAGATTATATGTGGCACGATTTCTTAATCGCCTCTGACTTTTTTATACCCACTTCGCTCCTCCTTGTTTGTTAAATAGGAACTAGGTGTGCTGACTCATATCTCATATGGTGAAGTTTATCATGAGAGGACACACTGGAGATATGAATCAGCATAATGGCCCCGGGTTAATATTTGCTACAAGGCAAAGTCACAAAAAGACAATGAATCTAGATAGCCTTAATGTAATAATGATATGAATATTTCTTTTCTCCATTCACAAATCATAAATAAATCATTGTTGATCAGATTGTGAGGATTCACACTGGCCCATGAATCTGCCTGAGTCTTAACATGACTCAGCAAAGAGGAACGTAAAACCGTGACACTGATGAAAAAACACATGCTTATGGGGCACACTTCTGTAACATCATGGGATAGGATCACTAAGTAATATTTTAGGCTTTCAGTAGCAGAATGCTTTGGCTTCTGGATTAATGGACTGGGCCAGAAACAAAAGAGTCTCCAGTTTTTGTTCTCCTGGACAGTTTTGGTTCCTAGGGTTCCCTCAGATCCCCTCTCTACACGGGGTCCTTGGATTCATCTGACAATCACTTCCATCAATAGCTCCCCTATCATTCTAAGGTTATAAACTAAATTCAATTATGAATTGCATTCCCGTTTTGTGATTTGAATGACATCGTGCAGTGGGTGGTGTGGCTGTTTTCAGCTCCACAGTCTCTGGTTTGATCCTGATTTCAGGTTACAGACTTCAGTTTCTGTGCATGTTCTCAAGTTTCTTCCCACCTGCCAATAATATAGCAGTAAGTACAATAGCTAGGTTTAAGTATGTGTATGGTGCCCAGGGCGACACGGTGACTCGATGGGCAGCACTGTTGACTCACAGCAAGAAGGTCCTGGGTTCGATCCCAGGGTGGGTTGGTCTGGGTCCTTTCTGTGTGGAGTCTGCATGTCCTCCCCATGTCCGCGTAGGTTTACTCGTGGGTTTAGGTTGATTGGTGTCTCTAAAGTGGCCCTAGTGTGTGTGTGAGTGTGTGTGCCCTACGATGGATTGGCACCCTGTCTAGGGTTGTTCCTGCCTTGCGCCCTAAGCTGCCAGCTAGGCACCTGCTCTCAAATGAATGAATGAATGAATGAATGTATGGTGACCTTACTGCCATTGGTGTATTTCTGCTTCACACTCAGTGGTCCTGGGACAGGCTCTGAATGAATGATTGCACTTGTATTGACATTCAGTTAATTGCACAATTAAAGGGGCCAATGGCTACAAAAAGTGTGAGGACCCTGGTTTAAAGTGTCCATAAATTACCAAGGAGTGAGTGAGTGAAATTAATTCATATGCTTTGCATGTATACATGATACATGACCTCCAGGTTAATTTATGGAGGTCCAGGTGCGTTTCAGCAGGGTTAGCGACATCCAGAGCCTAATACTATGTACTAAAATATCATGCTACAGTAGCACACCATCACTGCCCTGCACCTTTCATAATATCTAACACGGTAGTGTCTAGCAAGAGTAACTGAACTGGCCACGCCTTTCTCTCTCCTCATTGGTTAGGAAACAAAGGTCATGAACCATCTAGTGACGTAGATTGTGTGGTTTGCTGCTACAGCGTGCGACAAATGTGTTATGAAAGGTATGTGGAAAGATGCTGCTCCGGTTCAGGACAACTGATACTCTTGTACAGAATTTTTGGCGATTTTGGTGAAAGGTATGTAGTTTGTTGCTGAAACATGTGGTATGGTTGGGTTTCTCTGTATAGCGCCGCTATAAGATTAGTGGCATCTCCCGGAATTCGAGCTCTGAGCTCGGATAAGGATTCAGGATCAATCGGGCCTTTGCTCTTCACATATAATGTTTTCTGAATTTTGCAGTCGCGCACATCCCGGAGGTTTAGCGGAAATAATCTCCTGCTGCAGTGATCCATGTAAGGAATACAGAGGAGCGACTCAGCAGTGGAGAGCTGGGAGGTTTCAGCTCTATGGCATCAGTTAGCTGCAGATTGTTAACTGAGTGAACACAAACAAACGGGAATAAATACTTTCGGGGTTTTCTCAGCTATAAACGTTCCCTGATCACTACTGTGAGATTTCTATTTGTTATAGTTTTGTATAAAAAACGTACTCTTTTT
>JANCOA010000029.1:12327894-12338658 GCA_024363135.1 Leptodoras oyakawai | reverse complement strand
CCATACTCTTACCAATCCCACCCTCCCCCAGACGATTAATACTTTATCATGCTTCTGACTTGTAATACTCATCATTACTCAGTGAAAAATAATTCCTCAGTTACTTAAATATGAAATCCATTCTATGATCTACCCTCCAAAAGAAAAAAAATAATCTGCAACAGAACAAAATATATAAAACAGTCAGATTAAACTTCCTGACAGTGTCTACTGATTTAACCATCAAGGGCACTCTTAAAGTCAAACATGCAGTTAATACTGTACTGAAAAAGAAAACTGAACCATGTTCTGTTTTTCAAAAGCAACATTCCAAAACAAAACCACAAATTCCAACAACCTAATTAGAAAATAAAAGCAGGGCCGATTTATTACATTAATCACACGTCCATCTGGGAAAAATCACTCCAAGAGACCCCCTTAATTAATGATTCTCTACATTTTTTTCATTCCATTTCCTCACAAGTCCACCTATTTCTAAGGAGTGTCTTTCTATTTACACAAAACAAAACTCAGTCAGAATCCATACCCCAACATCTTTTGTCAGAAGAATTTATGAATGCTCTTCTTCTCAAGCTTGACAGCAGATGACCCAGAGAATTACAGGAGTACACAGCCGATTCGTATAAAGAGCTCTGATGTCATCACGCTCATTCTGTAACCAAATAAGGTAAGTCTATTCTGAAACCTTACTCATGTTTCCACTGCAGTCATATATCATTAATCAACTCAGATATAAAAAAAAATAAGCAAAGCTTAATAGGATAGAATGTGTAATCTCGTGTCAAAAATTTACATGAAACTGATTTCATTATTGGAGACATTCCTCAGAAAATACTGAAAACAAACACAGTCCATTTAAACTGATCCACTTCTATAACAACCTGTTTTTCTCCTTTTTTAATGGCTTGCTCCCATTCCTTGGGGTGGCCTCATCTTAATCTGGTGCAGGTTTTTACCCTGCCATTAACTGGGCTGGGGATCGACACTGTGTGTATTGCACCTCTCAGTGGCTGTGTTGATCAGTGGGTTAAGGGCCATGCTCAAGGGCCCAACACCAGCAGACCTCATGTTGGGACTTGAACCCCCAACCTTCTGGTCTTTGGAAAAAAAAACACAAAAAGCCTTCATTAAACTAAAACATTGGATAGAACAGAATAGTCCTATCAGTTTCTGCTATTAGCTGGACAGTATGTCAGCAGTTAATAAAAAAGCAATAGCAATATTGTTTCTGTTCTAACCAACAGACATGTATAAAAATAATTTATATTCATAAAAAATGCTCACTAAGCACTAAAGTTATACCCTCATCAAATTAGTGTACAGTGTATGCTGATGGCACCATATATATATATATATATATATATATGGCAAATTCAGTTGCCGAAGATGAACTGAAATGAATTTTATCACTTATGGCCACTTGCAAAATGAAATATCAGACATTTATTACCCTTATTTATTTATATGTGGAAATGTATAATATATATTTTTATTTAAAATACAACATTACATAATATAATATAATATAATATATATTCAATATTTTTTTCTGCTTACCAGATTTTACTAAAAAACAAACTAACAAAGGAAATCTCAAATTCGGTTATTCACCCTCCAAAAGCTCAAACAACTTAGAAGACGCAAGTTTCTTCTGGTTTTTTTTCATTATTCCATTTATTCTTCATTCAGCACTGGATAAAGAGCACGGGTTTATTGTGGTCAGAATTTGTATACATCAAAAACAAAAACCTACAAAAATACAGTCAAATATACAGCAGAATACATTTTATTACCTCATATCAGACAAAATCTTCTGCTTTTCCCTGCAATCTAATAACCAATTTGAAATAGTTTCCATCTCATCGTGTGAAAGAGAAGATCACTGCTACTTTCAAATGTACCAGTTGATAGTAGAAATTTTCACCTGCAATATTCTCCATGTTAAGTCTCAATTTAAGTTTGCATTCAAAGGTTATATGAGGCACTTTTCCAATACAGGTTCATGTATTTAAGAAGCACATATGTCAACTACCACAAAAAATGTCAAGCCTTCAATTTTTTTTTATTAAGTGTATCTATCAAATTTATCAAATGTCTTTATGAAGTCCTAAATGTACAACCTTTACATCTACACTTTAAGAAGTCCAACTGTCTGAATGATTTTCATGGCGTAATAGTAACAGTACAGACGACATTTATGACACAGTTATAAGCGCTCAGTATAAGTTGGATCTAATCATAAAGTTCTTCTGTCCCTCGCGTAAGGACAAAGTCGTAAATGTCAAATCTCGACGTCTGACATTCCTGAAACATCCAGTATTGCTTTATAAAAGATTTATGAAACGCTGATAAATAGGTTATGAATTCCCAGTCTAGCTGTCTTTCAAATAAAGTGTTGCTTAATATTTTTAGCCACTGACAAGCCATAGATCACAGACATATGTTTTAACTGGTCTGAGAGAACCAAAATGTCCATAAAGCTTCAGCTCATCCTCCTTACAGATCACTTAGACATGCCGCAGAAATAATATTTAAAAAAATTTTCAGGATTATCACATCACAAAACAACTGTTCCCTCGTTCCCATATTTGACTTGCTACATCACTGTCTTAGTCGCTATTATTTTTTTGGATAATTTCTTTGTTTCTTTTGTACTTTTTGCTTTTGTAAGATGTAAAAAGGAGAGACGATTATGATGATAATTAAATAAACATACTATTATCATTACTATAGTAGTATCCGTTACATCCCCAAAAAGATTATCATGGGTGGGTAGCTACCATTTAGGGTAATAGGATCATTCTGATTATTATTTCAGGACTTATGACTTCACTGCCAGCAATCTTGATCATTTGAATGATGGCGAGTTGCACCATGATGCCCATCTGTTCCTAGCTTTATAAACATGACAGCGATGCTGATGACACACATTTATACATTTCCTACTGACAAGCGTAGCTGTGTTTGTGTGACAGACAGGGTGGTCTCGTTCTGGCGATTACATGGGACTGTCACGACGACTAAGTCCCTGACACACACAGACCACCCCGTTCCACGTGTGGCGTTAGAGGTCTTTAACAAAGGCAGCATTGACAGTGAACCTCGCTCGCCTCTGACCTTTACACACGTGCTCTTTGCATACACACCCCACACATACAACGAGACATGTGCACTTACAAAAAAAATTACTTTCCCTCCGTGTTTTACATCACCCCTCCACACACACACAGACTTTCTCTCTTACTAAAACACTTTACACATAATTGCAAAATACGCACAAAGAAAGACAGAGAGAGAGAGAGAGAAAGAGAGAGAGAGAGAGAGAGACACAGATCCTTCTTCTCCTCGTCAACCTCCCACGACTAAGCTTGGTGGAATGCGTCTCAGGTGCAAGGGGTACGCTGGTTCAAATTAGTCGAGTATAAATTAGCATGGCTTTCCCCCTCTTCTATCCAAACATTCGCTGTCTCCCATTCCACGCAGCTTAAACCCCCTTTTTCCTTAGCAGTAAACCCCTCCATCGCTCTTCCTGCAAGTTGACCTCCCTCTTTCTTCACTTTCTCTCTTCTCTTTTCGCCACATAAATTTCTGTTCTTTACAGCTTCATGTATATGAACTCGCCAGCATGCTCCACAAGTCTGCTAAAGAATGACCTGGATTTTCCCATTCCCGCCCAGGTGAATAAATATATGAATTCAAATTGGCAATTCAACAATTTAAGTTTCATTAATTCATTTCAGTTTAATTGTTAGCCATTACAAACTGTACAATAAGGTGTAAAAGTCATGCATTTTCTTCTTCTTCTCAGATATCGCTTTAGTAGACCAAAGACCAAACTTGCAGTGTGAATATTGATATCATCGAGGCTGTGCTTGCAGAGACAAAAGCATGTGAGAGCCAAATTATGCTGAAGAGCTAGCAAGTTCTCCAAGATGCTGGAAACAATCAACCAGCCAGCCAGTTTCCTAATAAAACTGCATGTCAATGTATCTGAAAGAAGTGGGTGGTCACATGAAATATTGATTTTGGTTGGTTTATATTTTTCTAATTTGTCCTTTGAAATCATTTTATTTAATTGCATTCGAAATTACCTTTATTTTATAACAGAACTGCTTTACATGTTGCTAAGCCTTTTGGACAGTACTGTACATTCAGATGTTCATTTTACCTCCCTATGTGTTGTAGTGGACATTTTTCTTGTACAGGCTCCAGTGAGAAACAGCTGACCAGAGACATTCATTACTGGTTCAATCACGTACGACTTTGACTCATAAAATAATATTGTTATTTTTGTTTTTACTTTTGTTCAGTTCTGAGCTCCATTTTCATTTTACTATTTTATTTTGAGGTTTTCTATATTGATATCATGACTATATCTTTGAAAATCTGGCCAAAATCTAGAAAACCCTCTGACATCAACAAAGAAGTCATTTTTCATGTCTTTTGAATGTTTTTGTACTCACTGGGATACATCATGCCTAGTTTTACCAAGTTAGACCGGAGAACACATTGAACACATTTCTAAATCCACATCAGTTCAAATAAATATCCTCCTACATATCCATCAGGAATATACCAACACACACCAATATGTCTTCATCATCTTTTTCCATAGTCCTCATCCTGGCACCTGTCATCCTTGTGTACACCGTGTCTGCGTTCATTGTTTATAACTTCGGATCGCAGCTTAACCGAGAACACAGTGCACCAGAGCGAGGAATTATACTGAGCATGTCCTCCTGGAACGGCACACGTCCACCAGGATCAAATGCTCCCTAGGTGTTTCCATGTACAAAAGTCTATATTTTCATATCAATGTTCTGCTCTCGTTCTCACAGCGTACGAGACCTCGCCCTGCCCTCAGAGTAGTCCCTTTACGCTTGTCATGAAGCATGCTGAGATAACACAAGGCAGGCCACTTTATGGAGGTCCTGAGGTCGAGTTGTGGGACTGGCCCCCCTTCAGAAGGAGAGAAGTATGGTTCAGGTGCAGGCTGGAGCTCCCTAAGTGTCACAGAGAAAGATAAAATGTAGAAGGGAGGATTGTACTGGTAGAAAGTGGAGAGTTGAACTATGGAGGAAGTTGTTACTCTGTAACCTACATACAGCAGTACCAGCAGCCTGGAAGGAAGTGTCAGCATTGATGCTGCTTAGAGACCAAAGCTACTTTTAGCTCTTGTTACTTTGGGGCAAAATGCATGCAAGATGGGCATGGCACGTTGTAGTCCAAAGTAAACAGACTAGATGGAAAATTCAGACAAGCAGAAGTTACATCAATAATGCATCATAGAACTAAAAATAAGGATGATCAGACATTTCAAGTGCTTTACATTGTAGTAGTTCATTTTTATTCATGATGCCAAATCACACTGTTGCAAATGTATTTTCAGAATAAAATCCAACAGAAATACAGATTACTGGAACATCATTCACACAATCTTGAAAAGGTGATACATTTAACACTAGGACTTTCTACACATATTTGACCTTGCCCTGGTGCCCACCCCCTCCAGGTGACCTCTGTACCTCTCTGATGACCCCAACAATCAGATAAGAGGTGCACTTTCACCTCTGTGTAGCTTTCTCCAGCTGGGCAGGTTAGCAGTCTGGTCCAGCGTCAGGGCTGACAAGCACAGCCGTTAGCTCGCTCGCTTTCATGTGAACTTGCGGAATGTTCATCTCCATCCATCTCATTGAGGGAAGAACAACACTGGCTTGACTTGGCATGTGATAGTGTTTGGCCTGTGCAACACCTGCAATGTCCTCCAGGGGTCCCATCAATCACCAGGGCTTTGGAGTGAGCCAAGAACCGCCCCCCCACCTAGCGCAACACCGCTGTGTCCGTGAGAGAAACTGACTTAAGCGTTGTCATTGTTTGTGTTGTGGGTTTATCTGAGGGCCACTTTGGCCCAGGGGTCCAAATCTGATAGCACTGTAGCTTTACTGTACGGTTGTTATCCAAGAGCAGATGTTTGAAGGACTATAAAGTGCACAAAAAGAGTTCCTTATCAGTGATTGCAGCAAAAAGTGTGCAAAATGTATTCCTGTGCAATTAATAAATTGGACGTAGCTCTAATTTCCTAATTTATGACTCACTAGTATTGCTTGCAAATGACTGTTTTCCATTCTTCATAAGCTCTAGCGTGCTTGCAGACCACCAGTGGAAGTGGGCACAGAGACCAACAGGATCTATGATGGTGTTCCCATTTCAAATAGCAACTGCATTGTGTCATTCAGCGAAATGGCTTATTAAAACTCAAACACTCTGCTACTTTTGGCTCTAGCTGCAGCACACCCCACTGTCATTAGTTACTGGCACACAACAACTGTTCGAATGTCTCTGAGCCCTGCAGCAGACACCCTCCCAGCTTAGTTGCGCTAATTTCAACACAGTGGCTTTCCCTGTTGTTCACATCCTCTAAAGCTGTTCCAGACATCTGACAAGGCCTCATTTTATTTATTGACTTCATTTCACTCTGAGGGTAGTTTTTACATTGCCCTCGGGTGATGCGAAGTTAATGTATTACTGCTCCTTAAACCTTCCTTAAGTGTTTAAACACCCGAGGTACTGACGCAGCATCGTGGAAGCGAAAAACCACGCCGGAGTTAGGGAAACCAAAACACTTCAGCAATATCCTGAGCAAGGAGAAAAAGAGACTAATGCATGGGAAGGAAAGTGATGTGCTGCATGGGAAATAAAATGACAAAAATAAAAGAAAAAAAGATACAGAGAACAGATGCAAATAAATGTATCAAATAAATTTGTTTCCAGAATGTACACATATCTGATCCTTAAGGCTGACTATAGTCAGATGATAATTGTTTGCCCAAATGTCTTTTAAACTCTGTTCTACATTTACCACAACCTAAGCTAGAATCTATTTCGCCTGCAGTTCTCTCTGGCCATTTTCAAAAATTCTTTCAACTCAAATTCATTTTAAGAGATAGCAGATATAGAGGAATGCTAAAACCTGTGCGCTGGAGCTGCATGCAGTATGTCAGAGTTAACTGTGTTAGACAAGTATTTCATCATCTCTACTGTTGATATTCAAGTGCTTCCTCTCCTTAATTGTATTTTTTCCCCTTGATGCATTAAAGTGATTGGATTTTGTCTCTCCTGCTGTCAAAACCCACAGTGCACGCCCATAAAAAACAACTTCCCCACAACAGCTTTTTCAAATTTGGGGCTTACAATGCTCTGCCAAAAGCCGCAAATTACCCCCCTCTAGCAGCAGCGAATTAGGAACAATTTTCTGTTTGCTATAAAAAAAAAGAAAGAAACGGGAAAGAGAAAGACGAGGGAAAAATATAGCTTGCACCAGAGACCACCAAGGCAGGCAGCAGTGAGATGACGAGCATGTTCGCCTGCCGTCGGTTTGGGTGGCAGGGTGGTGCTACAAACACTCACTGATCCACACAGTAATCAATGCAGTTAAAGACAGGGGAACGTTCTGGCTCTACGCGGCTCAGCCATTCGATGGCTAGGCACAGGCGCTGTAGTGTTTATGTTCTCCCAAATGGGCCTTTATCCTTCCCCACCTCATTGATAGGCCCACCACATAGAGAACCAAAGCAAGGCTGGCATATTAATATCACAGCTGAATGGGTGGCAAGCATTTTATTGAGCAGATCTGAGGTCATGACTGAACTGAGTAGAATGGATTTTACATGAAGAGATGTGTGCCAGCACTCTGTGAGGTTGGTCTGTTGGATTAAGCAACAGAAAGGAATAAATGGGATTTTTTTTTCTGTATTTTCGCCTGATGCAAAGACTGAGCGTTGGCTGTGATCTATGCCAATCCGGTCCAGCTCATGATTTTTCCTTGCTGGTGCTCTTTCCAATGCCCTTTAAAAATTCAGGTCCAAATTTTTATCCATCATTGCAAATGTTCAGGGAAAAAAAAGAGAGGAAAAACCATACCAGTGCACTGACTTATTAGAAGCAGGAGAAATTACCAATCCTTTACTCTATTACATTTCTGCCCATTCCAAACCAGATTCAGTTACCATGGCAATGCCCAGTAGATGAGGCACAGTACTCTGTCTTACCCTGAGATCTGTTAGAAGTAGCAGGTCAGTGTAATAGAGCTAGACCCATTAACAATACTGTAGCTCTAATCAAAGACCAGGACACGATGACCTAGCTATGACACCTTCCTGCCTTTTTGTTAATTACACTTCCTGTTTGCTTTTTGATCAAATGACAGCCGTTTTTTAGTCACGACAGAACTTGGTTAATGGAACTCATTTAGGGTTGACATGGCCTGGGCCTGAGGTAAAGAGAGGGGGGCTGCTTTGGGTCACATCATCTGTTTCTGTCACTTTGATTACATAGTCAAGAATTAGTCAGGAAAGTCAGGAAAGTTTTATTTTTGGATTTATTTTATTTTAAACTTGCGGGAAAGTTTATCTGCCCTAGCGCAGAGGAAATCCTGTCTTCTAATCCTCCTTTTATCAATTAATGAAAGAAAGAAAAAAGAAAAAAGAGCACCAGGCCTGGGCATCAGGGCACCATCTGCATGAGAGCAGCAGGGTACCATAGAGGTTAGACTTTGTTGGGGCCAAGATTGTGGAGGGGCAAGGGTGGGGGGGTCAGAACCACACGCCACTATTTGGAATACATCATATCCGGACATGCTGTAAAATACAGCTTGCCTTTTTGGTCTCGCAGATGTTATAATGAGGCTGATTGGATTGGAATTAAACCCAAATGGAACAAAGGAGGTATATTTTGATGTTTGCTAGGCCTCTCTCCTCTGGGAGGCTGGGAACAGGTGGCAGAAATTGGGGCTTTTCTGTGCAGCAGAAGTCAATTCAACTCCTATACAATGAATGACTAAGCAGAACAGGAAAATGGGCCGTTCTGGAAAAGCAAACAAAAAAATCTTCTAAATGGGGTAATCTACGGCACAGTTGTTCTTTCCTTATCTCAGACATTTCTGTAATGTTGATTACAGTGACTGCTTGATTTATTTATTTTTTCCACTCCTGTAGCTGTTGGCAGCAACTACAACTGAGGTGTGAGATCATGTTCCCACTGGGTGGCTTTCCTGCTGTATGTCACTGTCATGTGTTGGAACATACGGTTTTGGCAAAGATTGAGAGCTGTAAGGGGTAATGAGGGATGTGGGTGATCCCCATTCATACACTCACTCACACACACACACACACACACACACACACACACACACACACACACACACACACACACACACATATACTGTACAGAGAATTTACACATGCTTTACATCAGAAATTTTTTAATGTTTTTGTTATCAACTGAATTTTTATGTTACATTTGATTCATTGTTTTTTTGTGAATTTTTCACTTTTTTCACTTTTCGTATGTAGTGCATGTTTTTCTTTTCACATCAATTTCTTTCTGGGAATTGTTTCAAATGTGTAAATATTTAACACGATCTGTTCAATTTATCATTTGATTTTTATACATACAGTGCATTTCACCCACTCTCCCCCACCCTGCCACCCTCCAAGATGCATAACTTCATCACTATTTTCATGTTTTTATTTTTTTTAATCATATACACTCTTTGTGCACTTTTGTAGGAACGCCTTTACATCTGTTCATTCATGTGATTATCCAATCATATGTCAGCAGCAGAAAGTACAAAGCCTATTTCCAGAAATGTTGGGACACTCAAAAAAAAATGCAATAAAAACTGAAACCTGTAATTTGTTCATTCTCTTGAAGCTTTATTTAACAGATAAAAGGCAAAAAAGGAAACGAGTTTCTGTGTTTTCACTGAGACTGAGCCTGTGGTGGATGCTCCTTTTATACACAATCTTGATGACCTCACTTGTTACGAGATATAGGTTACTATATCTTAGTTAAGACTTTCAGTCTTATATTGCTCCTGTCCCAACTTTTTTCTGAGCGTATTGCAGGCATCACATTCCATTGTATTGTTATATTTACAAAATACAGTTATGTTTGCTCGCGAAAACTAGCGAAAATGTTTTCTTTTTCTTTGTTTATCAGTAAAATAAAAGTTCAAGCAGTTTAACAAATTACAGTTTAATGCATTTTGAAAGTGTCCCAACTTTTCTGGACACAGGGTTTGTATAAAAGCATGAAGATACATGTCAAGAGAATCAGTTCATTTTCACATAAAACATCATTGTCTGTCTTGTGGTTGTTATTGCCAGACAGGCTGGTTTGATTATTTCAGAAACTGATCTCATGGGGTTATCTCACACAAACGTCTCTAGAATTTACACAGAATGGTGTGAAAAAACAGAAAACACCCAGTGAGTGGCAGATTTGTGGCCAGAATCATCTTGTTTATGAGAAAGATCACCACTCTGTACACTCAGCATACAGTGGGGTCCAAAGGTCTGAGATCGCTAGTGACAATGCTTCTATTTCGTGTTCTTTAGCAAATTCAATTTTCATTTACAGATATTAGAACAACTTGACTGAAAGGTAGAATATTTATGTACAATTTCAGAGATTCTTAGTATTTATTATGCCCCCTTTTAGCTTTGATGACAATGTGCACTCAAGCATACATGGACCCCAGAGGTTTGTGCAAAATGACCCATTTTATATCAAACTGATCAGAGTGTCACTGAACACATGCTCCAGTAGAAGAGATTAGGCATGAGCAAAATCTAAACTTTTATATAAAGCATTTAAAGCATTTACATGGCCAATATCAGACATTTACTTATACAGGGGTTAGACAATGAAACTGAAACACCTGTCATTTTAGTGTGGGAGGTTTCATGGCTAAATTGGACCAGC
>JANCOA010000029.1:12286678-12298734 GCA_024363135.1 Leptodoras oyakawai | reverse complement strand
AGGAAACCGGAGAACCCGGAGTAAACCCACGCGGACACAGGGAGGACATGCAGACTCCACACAGAAAGGACCCAGACTGCCCCACCCGGGTATTGAACCCGGGACCTTCTTGCTGTGAGGCAACAATGCTACCCACCGAGCCACCGTGTTGCCCTATAATATAATATAATATAATATAATATAATATAATATAATATAATATAATAGTATTTTTTATTTCCCTTCAATTCATATCGAATAATCGTGTGAACAGCCGGTTACGTGTGTCGTTTACTTGGGGAAGACATGGTACCAGGATACATTATGGGAAGGCGGCAAATCTGTAGAGGCAGTGTGTTGCTCTAGGCAATGTTCTGCTGAGAAATTCCAGGTCCTAGAATTCATGTAGATGTTACTTTAATACGTACCACCTACCTAAACATTACTGTTGGCCAAATACACCCCTTCATGGCAACAATAGTTCAAGGTGTTGACTTTGCCTTTAAATTTCCTGGATCGCAATCCAACTGATTATTAATGGGATGTGCTGGACAAACATGTCCAATCCAGGGAGGTCTCAGCACACAACTTAGGGACTTAAAGGATCTGCTGCTATTATCTTGGTAACGGATACCACCACACACCTTCAGAGGTCTTGTGGATGTCTCAATGGGTCAGAGCTATTTTGGGGAAACCTACACAATATTAGGCAAGTGGTTTTAATGTTATGGCTGATCCTTCTGTTTATATCCTGTGATTTCTTAATTTTCTTAAAAAGAGAACATTGCACACAATTGGGGTGCACTTAGTTATGCTATTTTTAAAATAAGCTTGGCAACACTTTGCTTCATATCTTGCTTCTTCTTCCACCAAACTGAATAATAAAAGCCTGCTGTTTCCTGCTCTTCTTATGCCCTCCTGCAGATCTCCATCTTTCCTGGATTATGTTAAGAAATAAAACTCCATTTAAGAGCAGGTGTTATCCAATCTACAATCATAGATGTCGCAGGCTGAATGTACTCCCGAACACTTGGTTTTAAGAATGTGGAGAGAAACAAAAAGCAGCTTTATAACTATCAGACGCTTAAAAACATCTCGGCGAGAGAGAATTTTCCCACACAGCTGTATGTGTACTGCATGCAGTTTCTCATTCTGAAAGCTTGCACACATCACTACCCTCCTCTCCACCTCCCCAAAATAAGACGATGGTGTGTGTGACAGCATGCAGCCACATAAGGGACTTTTTCAGCATGATTATTCAGATGGGCTGAAGCCATTTCTTCTCATGATTCATGACCAGTATGCTCTACGACTGCTTCAGCTTTAATGTGGGAAAGCAACGTTTCCCGCTGTTCATCCTTCAGAGGAAGGAATCCTTCCCAAACCAGAAACATTTCAAAGCCTTATAGCAAAGCGACTTGCTGTATCTGGAAGTCATCTTCTATCATTTACTAGGGAAAGGTGGGAAAATATGTGGCTCTTACCACACCACAACACCCCACACCACACGGGCGGTTGACGTCATTTACTAGGGCACCATGAGAATGATTGGACCAGAAGTGATGGTAATGAAGTGGAGTGCCAGAAATGAGACCTGCAGGCAGTACCTCAGGATCACCAACACTCCGGAAAGGAATGTCTTTACGCAGTGACCAATCTCCACAAGCCCGAGGGCTTATCAGAGAGCCTGTGGGTGGAGAGATAAGAGAGGGAACCGCGAGAGCGGGAAAGCATAAGTGAGTCAAGGGGGAAGGGGTTAACTGTTGGGGCGTGAGAGTAAGCAAGTGGGAGAAAACCGTTTACCAAATGATTGAGATGTTTTAGAAGTTAGTAAGGATGGATGAACTGCTGAGAAAGTTGTGTTTGTGATGTACAACACTATTACAACTAAACGTTGTTTTTGAACCTCCTGGGGCTTAATACGTAAAACTCCATTATTGAAAATATATACTCTTTAGTAGTTCTGCTTCAGTGCTGCTTTGGATAACTAAGGGTTTTTAGCCAAGCAAAGAGCTGGAAGTTTTCTACATGGGAAGAATTACATCATTGATCGTTTACCGGAATTTCAGATTGTAATCAGGTGAACAGCTGGTTTGAAAACTTTACACAAGAGACAAGGATGTTTGCAAAATGATACAAAATGTGAATTCATGTATGGCGAGATTCAATTATAATCAAACTGTCCCAAAAGGCAGCCTCTTCCTGTATTTATTCGTCCCAGAAATCCCTACTGACTACAACAAACGGACAAAGCACTGCCTCTTTTTTTTCTCCATCCCGCCCTCCCTCTCTTTCTCGTGCATAGAAGAAAAAAAATAAAGGAAATTCCGATTCGGAGGGAGATTAAAACCGCAACAGTGCTTGCATGCAGAACATGGACACATTCCTCTATAATCTGCAGTTTATAGCTTGCCTTCTTTCAATAAATGCTGTCTGGCTTTCACACAAAAACACAACTTCAAGAGAAAGTTTCCTCATTAAACGATTCACTCTTTAACTGAGCGACAAGACGTTATGTGACTCTGCATGAATTAAAGGAGGAGTGGGGAAGAAAGAGGATGTGAAAGAACTTATATATAAATACAAGACTTACCCTGGTTAATGTAATTATAGATTTAATAGGTAATTCTGCTAAATCTGTAATTGCATTAAACAGAGCAAGTCTTGTGTTTATGGAAGCTGAAAAGGGCGGACGAGTGTGAAGGAGTGAATGCTTATCAGTAGGACAGTGGATTAATCAATCAAAGGAAAGCTTTGTTGTGATTATAGGTATATTGTAAGGGTGTTGACAAAGCCTAGGACAGGAGACAAGACAGGCACTGAGTCTTGCAAAGCATAAATAAATAAGAGCCAAGCAAACTTTTCTCTAATATATGTACTAAAACTCATTTCCAGATGTTGAACACAAATGTAAAAAAACAACCTTTTTTTCATTCAAGCCTTCTTAGCATACAGTGTCATAAAGTACTTTAAAGTACCCCTACTTCCACAGCCCAACTTATTTGCACACAATGCATCAACACTATCACATCTGATCTCTACCTAGTCAGTTTCCTTTCACAGCCTCTTTTCATCTGTAAGGTCACACAGTGTGCAGACTGACTTACAGGAATGAGTGAAAATGTCACCTGAGAGTCGAGTGGATGTGTGAATGCTCTCGGTTACTGAGGGCTTGTGACAGTCATCCAGGGTCATGGCCAGCCACCTCATATGCGAGAGGAAATCTCATGACCTCAGGGTCCAGGCTTTCCACTCAGCTGAGGAGCAACAGCCAGGAATATGAGGGTAATCTGCCCTTTCATCTACGGGCGCATGAATTTTAGGCTGGACACCTAAAATAACACCACCATTTCTGGAAATATCTCCATCATGATTGCGACATGTGGTGGGAAAGATGGTTTTCTAGAAAGGCTGGTGGGATACATCAGTGGGACTGTAATCTTTGTATATGCTGGTGGAAAAACGGTCTGAAGGAAGAAAGTGGGTCTGTTACATTTCTGGGCTGTGCTGGTCTGGTCTGGGCTGTTACATTTCTTTAAAGGAACCTTGATTGTGAGCCAGATTATTAATTAAACTTCAGATTTTTTTTTTTTTTACTTTTACACATTAAAGTGTAGGTTTAATTAAATGCCTTTTGTTTACATCCTAAATTAAATTAATTTAAAAAAATAATAAGTGAAATTAGAAATTTGGATTTTATTTCAAGATTATCTAAAAGCTCTGCTGTACAAAATGGTTTAAACAGAATACGGATTAACATTATGAGGGCCTGCCTTCTCCATTCACTGCGAAGCAAATTAATGTTTGTTTGGGTTAATAATGTTACAGCTTTTGATCACATGCTGGGTCTTTGAGTCAAGTATAATGAACTCAATACAGAAGAAGTGGTGAGTCGTTCAGCCTTTTGCATTAAAGAGCAGTCTACTGCCGCGCATGAAAATGAATAGGTGATCAATAAAAACAAAAGAAACATCTTCTTAATCAGTGTGACTAGACTTACAAACCCTTAACAACGCCAGCCTAATGGTGACAAAACGTCTGCATACTAATCAATCAATGCACAATGGGATTGTTTAAAAAAGATCTGTCTGATAGTATCATTGCAGATTATCTGTATGAGTAGAGAAAACGATTGCCAAACCAGGTCTACTGTTTTCTTTGGGTGTAGTCCTACGTCAGCAAGTGTCTGGCGGATGCAGTATTATAAACAGAAAAAAACACTTAGAAAAGGTCGTCCGTAATAGGAGGCTTTACCGACTTCCTGATGTCAAGAGCTTTCAACGTCACAGCAGCAGCTCTCTAGCAGAAAAACTGTAGTCAGTAGTAGTTAGTTAAAAAAAATGCACCAAGGTTGAGAAACGAAAGAGGAGTTTGGGCTTATGTAGGACGTGGTTGAGACAGAAGTGTCAGGCTATTTTGTGTGTTAATTCAGGTAACATGCTGGGTCTGCACTCACGCAGGGAGGGGGGGGGATGTCTGTAGACTGAGAGTCAGTGGGTGGGCCTGGGGGCAGGGGACTGACAGGACCAAGAGGCTTACATGTGGCAGTTTGACCTCCAAATGAAGATCATAAGGGTTAAAAAGTGACAGGTGAACAGGACACACAAGTCATGGGACAGAAACATGTTAAAAAACAAAAACAAACTATTGATTTCCAAAATGTCTGCAAATGTTTGAAATGCAGCTTCCATGCTTTGCTCCAAAGTTTAAAAAAGCACACGTGTATTTCTATTGTTCTGTGTGCTTTGCTGTGAAGAAGAAGGGTGGTGGTCAGTCTGACCGAGAGGACACTGTGTTCCCCATGGAGCAAGCGCACTGACCAGCACAGCCCAGAATGACCTCATAGGTGTTTCTTAAGGAAATCCCTCTCCTTCCAGCCACAATGACAGAAATTCCTGTTTAAAAAAAAAAAAGCCATAGCCACCTAGTAAACACTATAGCCTGGCCTTTTACTTACGTAATTCCTTATGTAATTATTTGCCATTACTCATGATAAACACATATTTTTCTTTCTATTTCTAGACAGGATATGTGCAGGGCCCTAACACCACCACCAACAATATAAATGGCTTGTAATACACACATCAACCTGTCTTATAAAGAAGGGATTGTTCTGTTCTGGTGCACTTTTACAAATAAAACTAGAGTCTGCAGACCGTAAGTTGCATCGGGTTCGGCAAACTAAGTGTCAAAGAAACGTGAAGGGTTTTTTTTTCCTTCCTGGAGACAGATTCAGCTATGGGACCGGTACAGAGCTGATGGAGTTGATGCATATGTTAAAGCAGAGAGCTGGGAAAAATAACTCAGAGGGCCACAGTGATGAATAATCACAATGCTTTATGCTTTTGTGTATCTGTGAGACAGAGAGAGAGAGAGAGATTTGGAATGAAAGAATGTAGGTGTGAAAATACTCAGAGCAAAACTTACACTAGGTTTCTTGGTCCACAAGACTTTTTTTTTTTTACATAATAAAACTCTTTCATCAACAGGTTTTAACACAATTCTCTGTCTATCATTTTCATCAAACATTACCCATGTTGCCAACTAATTTCCATACAAACCAGGTTTGTCATTATGCTTACCTAGAGGGATGGTTTTTCATTTTCATTTCTTTTCCACCTCTCCATGTCCATCCAGTGGGGTGGGGTGGGGGTGGATAGGGGTTGTTGAGACAGAAGAGAGGGAGAGAGAGAGGGAGAGAGAAAAGGAGGAGCAGTTCCATTACAAGTCTAATCCTGTCTCAGACGTAAACGAGCCTCTCACTCCAGGCTGCTCAGTTGTTCATGTGAGAGCAGAGGCTCACATCTGCCTGCTGAAAACTACCGGGTGTGTACATCTTATATTTCTATATAGGCTTCTTTCTTATACATTTACGTGTTCTATTATTGTAGCATTGTAATGTTTTACTAGGAAAATGTAACCCATGTTTAGCTCGGGTCGGGTTTTCTTTTCTGATCATGCTTTATACTTTGCAGGTAGCACTTTTTAAACACAGTATAAAATCTTTTTTTTTTTTTTTTTACTCTACAGAATCACTTTTCTGTCTCCGGCTTTATACAAACTTTTACTCAGGAAGAATGTGCGCATACAGTTTCCTACTACATCTAAAGTACAAGCGAGTGCTTTGCAAAGTAAAGTGTAAACTCGCGTTTTGTGTAAAACAGAATGATGCATGACACCTTCGCTCGTTTTGAATTCTTTCTTATGGCGATTATGAACCGTTTGGAGCACTTGAACAGACCCTTACGCCTGCGCTATTATCGTGTGTGAGAGAGAAAGAGCGCAGAGCTCCGAGCCGTTACGTTTAGTTCAAGGCTATTTATAAGCGTGCAGGAATCTCGATGCACCGTCTTCATATTTCCATCTCCACAACTTTCGAAAATGCAGTCTCATAAACAGGTCTTTCTGAAGTCACCACACCGCCCAAACCACTTTGTTTCAACCATGAGAAGTTTTGTAAACGGTTTTATTGTTTTGCCTGGAGGCGTTTTATGTGCTGGGATCGTGAACACACCCTCCGCCTTTCTCCTCTTAATCAAACGGATTTTCTGGTTTGTCTTCCCTGTCTGCCCAACAGCTTTACATTTCTCTCTTTTTATTTTTATTTTTTATTTTTTTTTACTTCCTCCAATTTATAATCCTGAGTGAGAAATCCAAATTCCATAAGAAACCATGAAAACCTGCTAGTGTTATTTTTTTTTAAAATCAGTTTCAATACCAGCCATCATAAAATGCTGTATTTATTATTTCTATTAATATCATATTGTATTCATTCAGAGTTTGATTAGAAATGTCTTCAATTTGTCTTCCTTTAGGGTCTTCCAAAAACAAGAGCCCTGTGGACATATGGATTCTTGACAGAACTGATGTTAACCAAGAGGTGAAGGATAAAGTTGTGCTTCTGACGCAGGTCTAAACAAACCCCAACTCTCTTTAGGATTACTTTTTCCATGTTGGAATCATGAACTCTCAAAGGATTGGTTTGTGACGAGAGGAGGAGTTTGTATGGGATCAATGGAAGCATCGCATGCTGCTTTTGTTGCTGCAGCCCCAACAGTCATCACAAAGACCTCTACGACATACCCGAACACAATGTTCAAGGAGTACCAAAGCAAAGAGGTCATCAAAGCCCACTACAACTTCACAGGAAAGCTGACTGAGAGCAGGTACACTGACGGCATGAAAATTGTAGATATTGTGTTCCTTATTATCTGTGTGCTCATCGTTCTGGAGAATGCAGTGGTTCTTTTAGCGATTTGGAAGAATAAAAAGATCCACCTGCCAATGTACTACCTTCTGGGCAACCTGACATTCTCAGACTTGTTGGCAGGATTTACGTACATGGTGAACATCTTAACCTCAGGGGCCAAGACGCTCAAGATGACACCTGTCCAGTGGTTCATTAGAGAAGGCGGGGTTTTCATCACATTAGCAGCCTCCATCATTAGCCTCCTGGCCATTGCAATTGAAAGGCATGTTACTATGGTGCGGATGAAGCCATACCAGGGGGCCAAGCGCGGGAGGATGTTTGCTCTGATCGGCGTAAGTTGGATGCTTTCGATATTTCTGGGTCTGCTACCCATTATGGGCTGGAACTGCATGGGCATCCTGAACCAATGCTCCACCGTCCTGCCGCTGTACTCCAAGAGCTTCATTCTCTTCTGCATTACAATCTTCTCTGTCGTATTACTGGCTATCGTGGTCCTCTACGTCCGCATCTTCCGAGTTGTAAAGTCCAACACACAGCGGCTGTCTGGCGTGCCACAGCGTAAAGGTTTCTCAAAGAGGTCCCAGAAATACATGGCACTATTAAAGACAGTCACCATAGTGCTGGGTGTTTTTATCGCATGCTGGCTTCCACTCTTTTTGCTCCTTTTGCTGGACTTTTTTTGTCCAGCAGGAAACTGCCTGGTGCTCTATAAGGCAGAGTACTTTCTGGGACTTGCTATGATTAACTCATTACTTAATCCCATAATTTACACATTAACCAGTAAGGACATGCGCAAGGCCATACTGAGACTGCTCTGTAGCTCCTGCTTGATAACAAAAGATGGAAAGGTGAGGAAGATTGGAGTAGCATTCCTGGAGTGCAGCACGAGTAAAACAGAGATGCCATCACACAGGCTTGAGGGCCTGGAGACAGTGTCCACAGGGAATTTTACACCAACTACTATTAAAGCTATTTTCCCCAAAATATCAAAGAGTGTTGTTTTGGGACAATAATGTTAAGGCTGAGTTTTACTCTGTCCTGGTAGAATGAAGGGTATCTTGAGAGAATGAGCCTCAGAAAGCATTACAACCATTTATTATGGGCCTAACCAGCATTTTCTTGTTTATTAATTTACTGTGAGACGATCAAGCTGCAATTGAGAAAACCTGTGTTCTTTTTCAATCCAATATGGTGTGAAGCAATATGCACTTAAGAGCAAACAAAATGCAAGTATGACATGGTTTTAGATATTGCATTAACCAAGATGTGGGGTTGCCCAATACTGTCTATGATTTGAGATTTGTCAGCATGAGTCGAGAAAAGCATGTACCATATGGTGTAAAAGTGACGAGGTTACATTTCAGGAAAGGCGTTTATAGACCATGCAGAGTTCACCGAGATCTGCTGCCTGAGACATGCAGAAAGAACTTTCATAGATCACTGCACAGCACGCAAGACAGACTTGTGTGGATTAATGGCAGATTTAGCATCAGAACAACAAATGTGTTCAATCGCTCCGTTACTCTAGACTAGCTCCAAAGCTTACACAAACATTTCTGTAGCAGATGCAATGGAAGAGAGAACCGTATGGGATGATGCCATGTTTTGTAGCTGATTAGAACGTGATTAGTTCAGTGTTAATGCGCATACGTGGATAAAAATATTTATATCTTTATGTCTTGTAAATAAAATAAAAGGTAGTATTTGATTTTTTTTTTTTGCTTTGACCTTTTGCTAAATTATGATATTCAATTGTATATATGTACCTTTATAATAAAGATACATCTTTATATTACACCTTTTTGCCCTGTGCTACTTCCTTTCACTTTTACGGAAAAGGTGGTATAGAATTCAGTTGCTTGCTACATCAACCTGATGTGGCAGACAGCAAAGCAGCTGTTCTACTGCATCACATGATCTACAGAGTTACTGGAAAGTGCAGCGAGGCTTGAGGCTTGTTTGGTCACAAACAAACAGCGAATCAGGGGTCTTATGACTTGATGGGGGGGAAAAAACAAGAGAGTGTTCAGGCAACACCATGCCTGTTTTGTTTATATAATCCTGTTCATTGTTGATTAACTGGCATTCAGGCATTTTTATTCATCAAAAAGTAGGTGTACAGAAAATTGATTAGATACCGATGTTTGATGACAATAAAGCAAATACGTTTAAAAATATCAGGCATGTGTATAAAGCGGGTTAACTTTCCATCTGACCAAATAATCACCATTATCCCACCTGAAAACTTGATTAAAATGATGCGGTCAAATTTTCCTTAACATTTGGCATTATTGTAAAATCCAGTACGTATTAATATAGTTTTCAACGTCTGAGAATGGAATTCAGATGACACAGTTTTACAATAAAGTCTTTTATGTGAACTTGGTAATAAATTAGATTTATCATAAGAAAACTTGATTATGCCATTGCACTGACTGGAATGTCATTAAGCTGCACTAGTGTCAATGTGGTCTAACCTCAAGGCAAGACGTGTGCCAACTCTTCCACTGCCTTGGCAGGAAATTTCAAAACAAGGTCACGGACTCGTGCCAGGGTAGAATCAGCCCGACGCGTACACGTTCAACATGCACCCACTCAGACACCCACCCATCCCACCACAGAAACTGCGCATCCGTACTGAGTCATTTGTTAAGTGACAATGAGAAAAAAAACAAGCATCAAATAGTCACGCAATTAAAAATGGTTTACGAGCGTGAGAAATATTGTTCTTTACCCTTTCACATAAAAATAAAATCTCCATTTCTCTGGAAACGTATTTTCCTGAGAAAAAGGCGGCGCTGAACTGAAAAGGAGCAAACAAACAGGTTTGCGGTTGTCGGGTTAAATCTTCAGATTTGAAAATGAGCACCATAGAGAAAATTCCATTATAGGGAGCAGTATTCTTCTGATGTACAGGAGACTGTAACCAGAACACTGAAAGACGACTACACTTAATGAACTTCTACCCGACTGGTTCTCACTCGGAGTATATAAGGCGAAGAAAAGAAAAGCAAAACAAAGCTCGCAGTGCAAACATTCACCTTGTTCAGTTTGATTCTCGTTCAATGTAACCCGACACCACTAATGCTTTACTAAGAGACACTAATGACCAAAAAAAAAAAAAAAAAAAAACCCAGACAAAGACCATACTACAGGGTGTCTCAAAAGTCAGCAATCCACAAGCAGAAAACTACATTTGGTTTTTACTCATTAAACAATATATGCTAAGATTTATGAGTTATGCATTTTTTCTTTCTGTCTCTGTACCATGTTTTATTTGAATTCTGCTCAATATATTCAGATTCCTTTTAGTTCCTGACACTGTGGTAGCTGTTCAAGTCAAACACCTTGTAGGTATAGATTAGTGTTTACACTCACAAAGTGGTAATCACCTTTATTAATCATTCTCTCTGTAGCGATTTTCTGACCACATATCTTCCGCTGCTGGATGGAGATTTAAAGGTGATGGACTGCTTAAAATCTATATCTGCACTATATCTGCAAGCGATATGAGTTTATCATTGTAACACTTGTAACATGACCAGCTGTGTTTATTTTGTATTAGTAACTTCAAGAGAAGGGAAACAAAACCAGGCTGGTAAGGGAACAACTATTCTGAGAAAAGTGGTCTCATGGGGAGTTAAACAACATTAAAAGTTTTTTTGTGGCATTCTTTAACAATAAAAACTGATAACCGGTAAATTGCTGTTGTTTAAGTAGAATGAAACACTTGTGGTTAATTATGTTATCAGAGAAAAATTACTTTAGTATCAGTGGTAATGCATTACACCATCTCGTTATTGATTGTTTTCCTATAACATGTCATCACACTACTTATTACTTATTTGACCTGACTTTCAAATATTCAACAATTACAAAAAAGTACTAAAATAAAACCAAAGTATGTACCCACAAGAGTTGTCAAAATGAAACAAATTTATAAAATGTGCTTGTAAAACAGTGAAGATGTTTGTAATCCTGTTCGTTAGAGATTATAATCTTTACCCAAACTCTCACACAAGTGAAAGTGGTACTGGTATATGGTATAAGTATATAAAGTTATATACCTATATACATTGCCTACTTAGTAAGTGTAGCACATTTCAGTTCATTCTGTAAGACCCGTTTATTAATAAAAAAAAAAATAATAAAAAAAAGATACAAGGATAATATAAGGGAAGATTAAGATGAACTCCAACGTGGAACAACAGAATTCTACCAGTCTGTGCTGACGAGGCTCCAGAGCGCATCACTGACTTCACAGGGGGAACAGCTCGATGTGTCGATGTTGATCGGTGTTGCCAGATCTCGACCATAGTGAACTGGGGGAAAGCAAAACATCGTAATATTATTCTAATTATTTAAGCAAGGAATAAAACACGTCAGGACGCGCTGTTCTAGACTATAGATACACCAACTGGTGTAATCTTTAACACAAAGTAGAGTTCCTGTTATTACCTTGATGTTATTTATTTACTGCTCTTAGACCACAGTGATCTGGCAACACTGAAGATTGTGTTTATTACAGAATGACAGATCTTTATGCATTTATAGATCATTATTAATGTTTTGGTATACTATTTAGTTCCTGTGAATATTTATGAATAGTTAGAGACAGCAGACCCTTCACCAGCCTGCCCTTTTGCTCTTTTGAAGTTAATCAGACAGAAGTACATGCGCTTTGTTATGTGACTGAGAAAGTGGAAAGTACAAAGTCCGCTATCATTAGGACTTTCCTGTGACTGAAATCTTACTGACTGTTACAAAACTTTGATGCCTACATGTCCCTGAACATGTGTAAATGAACTGTTAGTACAGAAAGAACACATAAAAAAAAAGCACATCTATCTATCTATATATACATTTT
>JANCOA010000029.1:12246704-12262054 GCA_024363135.1 Leptodoras oyakawai | reverse complement strand
GACTGACTGACTGGTACTGCTAGACAAATTAATCATAATGAGCTAGGGTAATGTGCCTCCTAGAGGCTAACTTGCTATAAAAAGTTAATAATTTTAGGCAACACAGTTCTCAAGTTAGTGTCCCAAACATGAATTGAGTCTACCCCACTTCAAGGGGCACTAGCATGAAGGGCAACACACACCTATGGGTACAAACCTTACATTCTGTAATCAGACATGTGTGGCTACAGCCATACCAAATTTCTTGTGGACTGGTAAAGTATATGTTATCATTGACAAAAATGGTGGGAAAAAAGAAAGAAAAAAAAAAAAAGAAAACATAAAAACGATATGATTTCCAGTGCTAGCTGCAACATTCATAATAACAATGTATTTACTCTTTCTTGAGCTATTTTCTTGATCACTACCTTTACTGTTACTCAAGTGAATTGTTAACACAGAAGCAGTACTTTTATTCAGCAATGTGTTCTGTAGTTTTTCCACTACTGAATACAACACACACATCAACAGAAGTTTTGAATATAGCTTTTCTCTAAAGACCATACAGATGAGATGTAGCTGAATAAAAAAGCAAGTAATGTAGGCCTAATGCTAGGTTAGTTCGACTGATTTGTCTGTGGATCTGCAATGTTTCCGGTCGGTGTATTTGGGAGTGATGCTATCTTTTTTTCTTTCCCATTAATTGTTGCAAAATGGCTTACATTTATGCAGTTATGCAACACCAACCATAGCAATTAAAGCCACTCCACACCACCAAAATTCCCTTAAGTGTAGTGCACATCTGCACAAATAAGCAGTAAAAGCAACCAAAAAATATCTTTAGAACACTTTAAAGCCCTGCTTGTATATTGTACATGTATAACTGGCAAAAGACAGTGTTGACACAAATATAACTATATGCAGAATAACTATACGCAGAAAGACCAATAAATTTCCATAAAAGTTGGGACACTTTCTAAAAATTCCATAAAAACAAAATCTGCCATTTGTAATTCACTTGAATCGTTATTTAACAGACAAAAGGACAAATCAAAGATTTTCAGTGTTTTCACTGACTAATTTAATTTAGTTTTCATTTCATTAACTTAACCGCTTATTCCTATTTCAGGGTCATGGGAAGCTTCATGAGAGAATTGTCAGTCAGTTCAAGTACGTTTCTCAGCAAAGATTGTAAAGAATTTAGGTCTTTCACCATGTACACCACCATCTTTATAATATCATGAAAAAATTCAGGGAGTCAGGGGAAATCATGGTGCAAAAAAGCAAAGGTGGAAACTGCACTGGATGTGAGTGAACATTGAGCCCTCAGGAGTAATTTAGAAAATCATTGACACTTAACAATGTCCACCCCTGCATAAAGAAATGCAACCTGAATTTTTTCACAGTAATGCCAGTGAGTAGTCCGGGCCATCCGATAGTTATCTGAGATGGACCAAAAGACAGTGGAAATGTGTTCTGTCCTCAGACAAGTCCATGTTACAGCTTTTTTTGGGGACAAATTTGATCAGATTTGAATGTCAGATTTTATGTATCAAAAGATGAAAAAGACCATCCAGATATTGCATATTATATATGTGAAGCTACCAGTGATGTGGAGAATCCCATATCTATATCAGCAGGACAATGCCAGGCCTCATTCTGCACGAATTACAACAGTGTGGCTTGACTGGCCTGCCTGCAGTCCAGATCTGTCTCCTATTGAATATGTATGGTGCATCATGAAGAAGAGAATCAGACAACAGTGAGCACAGACTGTTGAGCAGCTCATGTCTTGTAAACAACAAAAATGGAAACTGCAACAATTAGTGTCTTCAATCCCCAAATGGTTAAAAAAATAGTAACTATTGATAAGTTGATGTAAACATGTCTCTGCCCCAACTTTTTATGAGTATGTTGTAGACATCAAGTTCTGAATTTGTTTATAAATTCCTCATTGAAACACTGAAAATCTTTTCTTTGTCCTTTTGTCTGTTAAATAAAGGTTCTAGTGAATTGACAAATCGCAGATTTCAGTTTTGATTACATTTTAAGAAAGTTTCCTAACTTTTCTGGAAATAGTGTTTGTCTTTGTCTATTAGTGGTAAGACTTCCAGTAATAACAACACAAGAGTTCTAAACACTAAAATGACTCAGGATCCAACAACAGACATTTATTCTGAATAATTATATTATGATCCATTGATACCTCCAAACAGACAATATATTTTATTTCAAGAGGCCACATGTCCCAATGGCATGACAAAATATATAGCCATAGTCCAGCCACAGATTCACAAGTAAACTTCAAATTCTGCAGTCTTGTGTGTGGGGATGGGCTTTGCAAACATTTGAGGTCAAACTAAAGTCAAAGCAGGGAGATATTCAAAACACCATCATCAGAAGGACTTGTTATGAACCAGTTTTGGAAAATACTGTATAATCACAGTATATTATTGAAATCATACATTATCAAGCTGTTGTTTCAGGGTTGGGCCATTGTGTGTGATATAAGGGCACAGTGAGAAGTTGTGTTGTGTAAGCTTTCATACATCTCAATACCTTCGTCTGTATTCTTTTATTTTTCGATGTCAGATGAACTCTGGTCTGCTTTAAAAGATGACATCATATATCTTTGATCTGTTTGTTAAATAGAGAAGTATATACTTTATATGGCATAAATAGGCATGTTCCTGGAATTTTGCATTAATGTGCATCATGAACAATACCAACTCTGAATAAGAAAGTGCAAGTGAGTTGCATCACATCCATTCTTTCAGGCCACATTAATTAATTAGTGTTTTTGAGTTAGAAACTTGCTTTATCATAAGAATAGAAGACACAATGTAAAATATATTCCCATTACATGTACATTCATTTTATTGTCATGTTTCAAAGAAAGCTTATATTCTATCTCGTATGCATCTTGTAAAACATTTATTTGTTGTCTAACCTCGTATAGATTATTTTAGAGGTTTGCAAATATTGCTTTATTAATAGCATGGAAAATATCATGTTTGCTGGCATATAAACAACAGTTCCATGAGTCAGTGATGGGCACTGATTCCCATCTGCACTGGCCACCTGCAATGCTTCATAGGTTACAGACCATCTTTCTGTTCATGTTTATTACAATTCAAGACCTGAGGGAAATATTTCTCCGTTACCTCTCTGAATTATTAAGATGCCCCAGTGGGTCATCTATGGATTCACACTCATCATCTTTCTGCCTTCTACAGCTTTTTGGGGGTGGTGGGTGGGTGGTTACCGTTCCGTTTTTCTGTCTCTCCACTATTATCACCTCTCTCCTGTGAGATAGAAAAAGGCTAGACAGAAAGAGAAGGATAAAATATTTTGAGAAAGAATGACACAAATAGGTGTGCTTATGGGTGTGTGAGGATGAGTGTGTGTGCTTTAAAGAAATGACTTTTGAGCTTCCAGTGTTATGAGTCTAGCTGAACCTAGCTGAAACATACCAAATGTGGAACAGACTGTAATGCTCATCTGAGGACATCCAGACAGGTTTTGTGAGCCAAACAAAAGATATTCCAAACACTAGTCAGGGGAGAGTATGAAAAGAATGATGTGCATATAAACATAGACATACGAGGGGGTGTGGGGTAGTGCCTAACACTGATCCTTGAGGGATGCAGCTTGGTGATTTCTCTCGTCTACCACACCAACTACACCTGACAATTACCATGAGGTCTCTTTGAGCAGAGAAATTACCGAAGTGTGCTGGACACCTGTCCTCCAGGAAATAAATGAGCAAATATGTCTAAGCAAACCCTCCCATCATTACCACCTCATACCTCTCAAAACGGCTTACAGTCAATCTAAAGGTGTCAAATGTTTTCCTGGAAGAGAATGAAAAACAGAAGCATTGCATCTCTCACCACAACACTGCATATTGTGTCTTTTGAGACAGCTCATCCTCTTACTCACCCACTGGGCACAGCCAGCAGTGGCTTAGAGGGAGCTGGCAGGTCTACCAGCTCATCACAAGTGTGGTGGCAGGGAAGCGAGAAAGGGTTTCTTTTACCCAGGTCTTGCCTGCCCTTCCCTTTCTGGTATCAGGACCGAGCAAGAAAAGGGAGTGGAATCTCCTGAAGCACTGGGCTGTTATTTTGTTATGATATGAAAATACATTTGTGAATTATCCAGCTTCAAATTCAGCTGAATTTTAGTGAAGAAAATGCTTTATGTGATGACATTGTTTATTCCTTCTATTCTTCTTACTATTCATTTATTTTTTATTAAAAAATTTTATTACTATTCTGCTTTCCTGAGTCTGTTATTGTTATTTGATATATCTGCTGTACAGTACTTTGGTCAGTCTCGGCTTTTAAATGTGCTTTATAAATAAATTGAATTGAATTGAAATAATTTCCTGCAAAAAAAAAGCTGTTGTCCCACTGCGTGAGTGAGTGTGCCCTACGATCGATTGGTGCCCTGTCTAGGGTTGTTCCTGCCTTGCGCCCTATGTGACCCGTGAACCTGAAAAGAAATAAGCGGTCAAGAAAATGAATGAATGAATGAATGAATTTTCCTATAAGAACTAGCGTGTCACAAGACAAGATGGACAGACTCAGACAGCTGCTAAATATTGGCCAGTGCATAATAACTGTCTTGTGCCATCTAATTAGTACAATCCAAAGGTCCCGTCAGTGAAAAGTACCTATTGTCCACCTATGGCTGCAAGAATTTTAAAAAAGATTTTTTAAGGTTTTAACATTTTTTTACTGATCTTTTTTTTTTTTTTTTACCAATAATTTCCATTTCCATTGCCTAGATTGATTTTTTTAGAACTAAAGAAATTTTTGTTTAAAAAAAAAAAACAATCACTTGAATGGAAATGTAGCTATTGTAAGAAAGTGCACTCAGAACCTCAATACCAGGAAAATTCAATAACATTGTATAAAGGTCCAGTTACATAAACATAAAAGCTCTGGATAAGCTGCTCAAACAGTGTTGAATGGCAACACTTATTTTTTAATGCTTAGCCATTGGTGATAATATTATAGCTATAAATAAGATGGGTTGAAGTGGTTGCAATTTGCTTTGTAGAGCATTCTTCACATCTCCACTTTATCCTGTTTTTTAAATGTCTGTTTTCCTTGTCTCTTTCTCTAATCAGACGAGAAATAAATGTCTGGGACAGTCTCTGAAAACTGTCCCAGACAAGCTAAAGTCTCTAGCTGTCTAGCTTGTCCCTGATCCGATGAGCTGCCTTCAACTAAATTAGTTGATGTGATGTGAATAAGCGAAAAGGATAAAAAACAAAAAAAAAAAACAAAAAAAAAAAAAACTCTAAAGAGTCTCTGAACTATGGAGTTTTTGTTTCATGTGTTTATCATCTCAGCTCAGTATTTTTAGTTATGTGGTTCAATCAGCCACAATACTTTACTGGATCTGTATTTAGACTGTTGTGTGCCGGTTCATGACCCCTGCTCTACACAGGAAAGATAAGACAGCCGTCTAACCCCTTTAAGGGTAAGGACTGGACAGAAATCATGCACAAGGGTGTGTGTGTGATAAGGGCTGCAAAAAACTAGGCTAACATGCAGCAAGCTGTTTTGAAGCAATACCATATACAGTCGAAATAGACCACCGAGTATGTCCATTCTTCAAAAGCTGAACTGCACACAGCTAACTAAAATCAGTTACAACATACTCATCAAGGTTCTCTTCTTCTACCACACTAAAATCATAAAATCCAACCAAACAGCAGGCCTAGTCCCTGAAGGGGCACATCATTTAATCTTAAAAAGCAATAAAATTACTGTTCAATGCATGTCGTATAAATATTGTAGGCGTGTAAATATATATTTAACCTTCCCACTCAGCTGACACTTCTCAATCAAGACTACTAATCAGTGAGCTTATTATAGGCTGAATTTACTTCTTGCAGTTGAGGGAGCCATTAAGTCATGCTAGCTGCCATTTTTAGACATGCCGAGAACAGCCCTCTCCACCTGTTTGTGCAAGTGTGGAAAAAAAAAAGTGCTGGAGGCCCCAGCAAGGCCAGCCCCCATCCTCAAGCTTTATGATATATCTGTCAAACCACACAGGGTTATATCAGAGTCACATGGGTGAAGACAAAATGAGATTAGCCTGGAGGTTGCATCAATACTCTGCCAAAGGAACACCCCACCCCACCCCACCATCAAGGCTTGTTCTAACAGACCAGTTTGGTTGTTTCAAGGACAGTACAGCTATACGTTCAGTGTAGAGACAGCTTTTTTTTTTTTCTTTTTTTTTTTTAAGTAACTAAAAATATATATGATTTTGTTTCTAGGTGTGGTGGTGTAGAGCCAAACAAGACAGCAAGACCTTACATAAAGTGTGAAGAATGTTTCTTATTAACTAGGGCTGATGTTTCTTTTACGTGTATATTGTACACATGTATTGAGATGTAAAAGGGCAATTTGATTAGACAAACTCAGATTAACTGGTAAGAAATTGGTTCAAATTAAGGCCACAAATAAGGTTGAGCAAAAAACATGGAATCCGTCAGATAAAATTTGAATGCATGTGTGTGCTTAGCTCAGAGTTTATAATATGTTCCATGAGTTTCTCTAAAAGTTAATCAACTGAAGTGTGCAAACCCTGGAACGATGCCACTTGTACCATGGCACTGGTAGACTCCGATATTTATAAAGTTATGTGTTATAATAAACACAAAGTCCCAGCAGTACAGGGGAATAAATATTTAGACAAGAAAATATTTTCAAGAATTTTAATACAAACTTAATAAACTATCAGTCCCTCTTAACATGTAAGACACTGACTCAATACTTTTGTTATACCATGTTTTTATCAAGTATTGCACAATGTAGGTACAAAATTAATATACGATTACATTTTGTCATAATATAGCAAAAATCTTAACTTTTAACAGAAAATACAACTCTTGTTTCTTTTTTTCTTTTTTCTTTTTTTTCAAAAAAAGCAAATATTCTTAAATCCCACCACTAGGGTAATATTCTGTACACAATCTTCAGAATAGTCAATGTTTTTAAAGATGGATTCATTTTACAATTTCAATAAAAAAAAAAAAAAAAGAAATAACACAAAAGCTGCTGCAGCCATCACAGATCACTGGAGTAGTAAAAAGATATAAATGCAATACCATGTTGTAGAAACAATATATACTCTGATATTTTACAAACTCTGTACTAAATTAAATTATACAATTAGAAAAAAGACCAGGAAATTTCCACTTAGTATTTTATGCCAATCTTTGAAAATTGGCTGTCCAGCTCTATCTTAAATACTGTAAGAGGCCATAACTTGTATTTTAATTCCTCATAGAGTTATCTTAAAACAATCAATAAAAAATAATTTTGTGCTTGGTTGGCAAAAAAAAGAAAGAAAGAAAGAAAAACAATATAATGTTGAGTTTAGGTAACTAAGCTTGGACATGTAGTACTACAAGCTTCATCATAAAAAAGAAATAACAAAAAAAAAAAAAACTCAAGGGGGCAAAGTAGTTCACCCTCGGGCTCATGCTCTTTGACTTGTACGCTGGGACTGTACAGTTAACGTGTAAGCTTTTCCTTTTTTTCTCTCTTTTCTATTTTTTTCCCTGTTTTTCAGAATTTTTGAAAATAAGCACCCCCATCCCCAGTCACATATCTCTGGTCACTGTAGTAGCAATCTTTGTTTCCTAGTTGGCCATTACTGGCTGGAATTGCTGGTTAGAATACTGCATGTTGCTCAAGCTGAAGTTTAGGCCATCCATCAGGGACTTCTCATTCAGGCCCCCATAGGTGGCAAACACATCAAAGGCATTACTGTATTGGAGAGGGCTGAGACTCAAGCTCTCTCCTGGGAACATTGCACTTGGACTGCCCTGGCCCTGGAGGCTGGGGAACACAAACTCCTTGGCATTTGGGGACAGGGCCGAGGTCTTCTGCTGCTGTCCACTCAAGCCAAGGCCATAGAGCGAGTGCACTGAAGTGGAGATGGCTTTCTGCTTCAGGAGGTTGTTCACATTCAAGCCCAGGTTGGTGGGGGAGCTCCGTGCCACCTTGCTGCCGTTGCGACCACTACTCTTCATCTTGGTGGAACCGAATTTGGTGGCAGCAAACGTGGCAGTAGTAAAGGTTAAAGGCTGGGTGGAGCGAGGCATGAAGGTGGGGCTGACAGCGGCCGACTGGCCGAAGGGAGGGGACGGTGAGCTGGATGTGGGTGAGGGTCCCACAGGCTCAGTGATTGGCATGAAAACCTGGGCCTCAGGGTTAAAGCTGTTTTTGATCTCCTTGTCCAACTCCAGCCCGTTCTCGTTGCTATCATCCACATAGAGCACCTTGACAGGTCCCTTTTCCCCAATCTGATAAGACACCTCGAAAGGATCGATCCAAACACTGAGATCCTGAGGCAGGTTGTTGCGTACATCTTCAATGTCCAACCCACTCTCTTTGGCTGCTTGCTCGACGACAGGGTCCACTTTCTCCCCAACGTGAATACAGCGGAACCCAGACCCTTTGTATGGCTTGTCCGGGTACCAGTGTCCCTCGTACTTCTGTTTCAGCTGTCGCTCCAGCTCCTCGCCAAAAATGTTGACGCGACGCCGAGGCAGCTTATTGTACAAGTAAGAAATGATAAAGTTGAGTGCTACTTGGATTTCAAGCTGCATAGCTGCTAAACTGGCCAGGTGCAAAATATTAGTATTTCCAGAAACTGCTCGAACTCTCACGTGGTATCAGGCCTTGCACAATACAAGGTTCAGCAAGAGTCAGGCAAAGGAACAAAGTGCTGGTTGCAGAGGAAATCTCTCCTTCCACAGATGAGTGATCCAGTTCCTTTAGAGAAGCAAAGAGAGCCATGTTAAAAAGCAGAGTAATCACGGTTTTCCCCATTACTGCCAGCCGCCCTTGTGTCACAATCATTTCAAACGGACCCTCTCGTCAATGAAAAGTCTTAAATGCATTCTAGAAACCTTTACACTCAAGCAGACTGAAGTGTAACTCAAGCGTTAAAAACTACTTCAATTCAATTGATTCACATGAATACAGGTTTATAAACCTAAATAATCCTAACAATAATAAAAAAAAAAGAGCAAGTCAATAGGATCATGCCTAAATAAAGATGAAGGTATTAAAACATCCGAGTCTGGCTGTAGTGCTGCAGAGTGAATATTCAGCTTTTTCCGTGGTTAAATTTAGAGCAGAACCTGTTCATAATCGCTGGCAACAGTTTGCGCTGGAGGCAGAGAAAGCAGGCAGCCCTGTCGACGTCAGCGTGCGTGCACTAAGCGCTCTGGCGTCAGAGACACGCAGCTCTCTGGGCTGATCGCGTTACATAATAACGAGCTCCCACTGGATCCCACAGCACTGTAACCAACCTAACCCAGTCCTTCCCGTCCAACTCCAAACATCTCAGCGATGTGCATTTATTTGTACAGGATGGTCCGTGCAACAATTGGGAGGTGGTTGATCTGAGGGTGTCAGATTGTTAAAAAGCTTTCAGTATGCTGTGAGCACACACACACACACACACACACACACACAGCATCGGGACTGACTGCGGCGAGGCGGACCGAAATAAATCCTACTTTATGAGGCATGCATTCGAGATGTTTCTAGAATACGGAAAGAAACCCTGCAGGCACTTACGGATCGAATGAAGCCCATTGCGTTTCCGCAACAGCGTGACCACATTTCATAATCACATATAGACACCGTTTCATTAATGGTCACAGGCAACGTTTACACCCCAGAAAGCGGTTTTTAAAGCCATATCTCGAATAACCCAGTACTGTTTGGTTAATAACAGCACAAGAACCCTAACATTCGACGATTATAAATGTGCAATTCGGTCTTTAAAACTACCGCAGCCATGAAACAGGCGATTATAAGGCTGCGGTTGAGAGTTTTACTATAGTTAGCAACCCCTCCCTGATACTGAAACCTCTCGCCTACTGACGCAGTAACTTGGCAGGATATTGAACTTCTCTCTGTGCATAATACAACACTGTTCTGCATTTTTCTACGAAGACAAGTCAGTGCAATACAAAAACACAGGATGCAAAACACGACACAGAATAACGTAAAGTATCCGGCTACTTACTTTCGTAAAAAAAAGGTTCGCAGTAGTTGAAGTACCGTTAACTAGTGCAAATAGAAAACTGTAGATATAAATACTTTCTTCACATTAAGCAACTTAACATAAAAAAAGGTATTCCAGTTCGTAGACGTAAAGTTTGCTTCCGTTTAAACCTTCTTTAAAGCGCCCTTCCACCCTCTACACCTGGGTGTTTTTACAACTTCGTCTCCGATTGCTTGTCATCCTCCTGTATTTATAGTTTTCCTCCGCCATCGACACGAGGTGGGCTGTGATGCGGTTTCAAAGGTCAAAACAATACGAACGCTGTATTCCGAGATAGGATTGGTCCGGCTCTGGAGATAAGCCCGCCCCGAGTATGATGATCCTCTTTCTGATTGGTGAGTTTCGCCGTCAAACAAAATATGCCCCGTTTCATTACACGGGGTTTCGCCCGTTAAAGGGACCTGACGTCACGCATTACCTAGTTCCACTCTGAGCAGAAAGTTAGACCGGTTGGAGAAAGAAGGCTGTTAAATGTATAATCAATTAAATGAATACATTAAGGAAGTAGTCTAACTCGTATGCGAAAATGGTTTACGTTAATTGTACCTAACGGAGAGGCAGTAGTCTGTAATTAGTCGATTGCAAGAAGAAACAGCTCGACCAGCATGGCAGTAGTTTTCCCTTCCATAGAAATTTCATATCGATTGCTTATTTGTCGTGACGTTCGTGAAACATTGTGAAGATGTTTTATTTTATTTTAGTAAACCGTTCAATGGTAAACAGTTGCTATCGGTTTTCCCGTCCACGCGAGCTGGGCGCTGGGGGAGAGCCTGAGCGGAGAGATACAGTGACAGTGGGTGGGGCTCCGTGACGTCACCAGGAAGAAGAAAAAAAAATAGAAACGCTGATTGGCTTAAAACTGACCGGAGCCTCTAGTGAACGGTGTAAACAGAGAAAAAAACACGACCTAACACGGCTTATTCTAACTTATCACATGAAATATTTACTATGTATTAAATACAATAGATATAGAACACACATTTGAGTGAGCTCCTATTTTGCAAATGTAAATGTTAAAGGTAAATGGGCTTAAAATGCATGTCTTGTCTATAGTATAGTAATGGTGGATCCATTCACTACTGCCTGATGGCTTGCTGTACTAGTGCCTTTTTTATTATGCTATTAATTAACTTCCATTAAAAGTACACTTATAAACCAGAGACAGCAGAAGATGAACTCTACATGGCAGTCATTGGTAGACATTCAGGTTCTGTCTGTTATCTGCTACAAGCCCTGTGCCCCATGGTGCATTACAGGACCATTATGTTCAGAAAGTCCCACATGCCCTAGTCTTCATTTGGTAACAAATATATAGTCCATCAATTTTTTTTTACTACACATGCTACAATATACTACTACATAATACTACTACTAATTTAGAATAGTTCATAAGTATGAACTATCAAGTATGATCATATCTTTGATCAGTGCATTAGATTCACTAAGTTTCGTGGACATGGCTGTATTCTTGTTGCCAAATGCAGAATAACCACTTCCTTTATCTATAAACTGTGAGTCTTGCCTCATGATTGCATTGTTTTAGCAGTTCTGTGTACTGGTATCTGAATAAACCAGCTAATGGACCGGGGAAACAAAAAAACACATTTATCTTAAATGAAATGGCCATTTTAATGTAATTAACTGACAAGCCTGATGTGATTTAAGTGAGTCATTAGTTAGCCTACTAATGAGCTACTTCGACTATTTCGACCATGTGAAGATATTACAACTCCTCTTACAACCATAAAGCAAAAGCTGGAATAGCTCCTTAGCCTGAATTGATCATTGCTCTATATTGTTATAAGTCAGGTAGGAAACAGATTCATGTTGCTTTTTAAAGATGAATCAGGACAAACTGAAGGTAAATACAGACTACTGCACTGGTTCCGAAAGGAACAAGGTCTACCAACTTGAGAGGCAGTAAAGGATACAATTTAGAGATTTGGAGACAGATGGCAAATAGGTGTGATTGTGATGTTTTTTATTTGCCCTCCTCACATCCTCTGACCCCCATCCCCCCTCCCCAACCCTGGAATGTTAACTACAAATTTGGTATCCTGCAAAATAATTAGTAACCAGGCAGACAATTAACGGAAGCAGCAAACATAACCGGCTGTCCTGGTTAGCTATTTTATTATTTAGTCATTTATTCCTCTTGAGTAACCACCTTATCCAGGTCAGGGTTATGGTGGATCCAGAGCCTGTCACGGGAATACTGGGTGCAAGGCAGGAGAATTAGGCCCTGATAAGAATACACAAGCATTCACACACATTCTCACCTAAGGGCAATTGAACATAACCAGTTTGCCAACCTGCATTTTATTGGACAGTGGAATAAAACTAGAAGAAGCCCACAGGGAACCTGCAGAAGTCCATCCAGACAGTAACCCAAACTTAGGATTGACTTGTATGTACCTGTTACGTGGCAACACAATCTGATGTACCACCATACCACCTATATTTATAATTAATTAGTATACACTACTAGCTATCAAGGCCATTTTGGCTTTTGCTTCTGACTTTTTTTGTGTGAATATTGTTATTATGTTGCTAGTCATACATACAGCATATATTTAATTCCACAAAAACAACTTACTAACTACTACTAAAACAATATTTGTTCATTTGTTTTGTAGAAATAAATACATGCTTTGATTTTGTTATTTTGCTAAAGGATAAATAAGTGGACATGCATCATTCTTGATAAAGAACAGGAATGCCATTGGTGCCATCAGTGCATTAACAATTTGTGCCAGTTAAATGCAAGTTGAGTCACAGGTTCCAAGCATATTAACTACATAATTTCTTGTGCCGATATGATCCTCATCTGTCTGAAGTGTTTCAGAGATTAGCAGCACAATTAGATAAGACAATAGTTTTACAGTAAATCTAATGACACGTTCTAGATTCAGCTATGATTTGTTTCTGTAAGGGAATGTATATTTTTCACACCCTTCCATAGTAGCGTTCCTCTCTAGAGCTGGGTTTTAATGGCCAATTTAATGTAATTTCCTCCTTTTTATGCACAGTGCAATGCACAAAACATGCCAAGAGCTTCAGTTAATGTTCACATCAAACATCAGAATGTGGATAAAATGTGGTGACTTTGATTGTGGTATGGTTCTTGGTGCCAGATGGGTTGTTTTGACTATTTCAGAAACTATATGTAGAGTATGAGGCATATTATAATAGTGCATTCATATAGGATCACATAATGTGTTGCCTGGGGAACAGTGCTGATGCGTAGCCATGTTTAATGGCTGTGTTATTTCTGCCTTGCTGCAGCCAGCAGAAGGCAAGCTCATTTCCAGGAAAAAGCCAGGACTGAGAACTTTCCCTGATTGAACTGGTTACTAACGGTCTTTAATATGAGAGTCACACACACAAATGCAGCCTCGGCTGCTCTCAACCCCTCCTTTCCTCTTTCCTCCCAGACTCTCATTTGCGAGTCTCAGGCTGAGAGCTTTTTCTTTCTTTCTTTCTTTTTTTGATGTCAGTGATTGATGTTATTTAACATGGACCTCTGAGGCAGGTTCACACAATGGACAAATGCTCGTCCCCTCTTTTGATGTAGGATCTACAGTAGCTGGGGGTGTGTGAGAATAGAAGGGGTGAGGGAGATAAAAAAGAAAAGGGCAAAAGAAGTGGGTGTAAAAGTCACAGTAAAAATGTGCAAGGGAAACGTGAGAATTGAAATGACTTTTACTTACACTTTGGTATTTAGCATGGCTTGCTTCTTAGGCCTGCCTGACATTCATGTGATTGGTGTTAAATGATTAAGGCTTAAAAAAATGTTTGTAAGCCTAGCTCTGGGCACTTTCTGTACACTTACACTGCTAGTACATTGGCTTTAAATAGGCTTTAAGTTACCCTTTAAGAACTGGCTCACTGAGCCACAAAATCCAAAGTAAACCATTTGTAATATGGAGCTGTAGTATATCAAACTAAATCTAACCATCATCATAGATATCCAGTATGAAAACAGTAGTTTTGAACTTTATATGTACAGAGAACTATAAGGAAACATTATCAAACAAAGGAACTCAATATACAAAATGACTAAACATCATCATAAATACAGAAATGTCCTCTTAGTGTCCACTTTATTATCCAAGTAAGTCCATTCATACGTGTATTTTTAGATACAAACATTTTCTCCCGACAAGCTGCTACAGGTGAGCACCTATGACCTGCCACAACATTAGCTAAAAATGGTATCTTATATAATTCAGTCTAGTTAATTCCCAGTTTGTTGCAGAAAAGTGCCTGGGCTTACTGACAAGCACTGCAAGACCTGTTCTGTGTCAACAACAATTTAAAATACCTTTTTATTGACTGCTTGCTGTCACTGGAGTGAGTGAAAGAGAGAGAGAGCGAGAGAGCAAATCATGAAGCTGCCTCCTAATGATGTTAGACTGTTTTCTTACTTTTTTGGAGAAAAGAATTGTGTCCTAAATTGAGACATGCTAGGGGAAATAACAGTGTCAGCAAAGTCAGCAACTTTTCACAAGTAATTTCAACTATAATAGTAGCTGGTGGTGATTTGACATGTTAATGCACTCAAGGGTGAATTATGCAGTAGAGATTTTCATTAAAATTGATAGAGACCTGATATAAGTGTAGGAATTAAAGGTTAAAATGTGAAAAAAGTGATGAGACGTGAGGGCACATGGAGGTGCCACTCTTTAGATTCTGATACTGTATGAAACCACAAGGTCAGTTATATAACTTGAAATGATTCATGTATTATTATTATTATTATTATTATTATTATTATTATTATTATTATTATTATTATGGCTGCTCCTGTTCTTAGGGTTGCAACAGCAGATGAAGTCCATTTTTTTAACTTGCAAAATACCCTTCGTGAAACAACCCTCCCATTATCCAGGCTTGGGACTGGCACTACAAGAGCACTGCAACCATCAGAGGTAGGGTTGAGCAGATATATTAATATCTGTAGACTCTGTATGACTATGACTGTAGACTATACAGTACAGGCTAAAAGTCTGGACACACCTTCTCGTACAATGCATTTTCTTTATTTTCATAACTATTTACATTGTAGTTTCTCACTGAAGTCATCAAAACTATGAATGAACATGTAGAGTTATGTACTTAACAAAAAAAGGTTAAAACATCTTTTATATTCTAGTTTCTTGAAAATAGCCACCCTTTGCTCTCATTACTGCTTTACACACTCTTGGCTTTCTCTCAATGAGCTTCAAGAGGTAGTCACCTGAAATGGTTTTCAGGTGTGC
>JANCOA010000029.1:12235995-12246604 GCA_024363135.1 Leptodoras oyakawai | reverse complement strand
TAAATAGTCATGAAAATAAAGAAAATGCATTGAATGAGAAGGTGTGTCCAAACTTTTGGCCTGTACTGTATATCAGCACCCTACTGAGCCAGCACTGCCCTCAGAAATGATTAATTTATATCTTCTTAACATCTTAACCCAAACCATTTCCATTTTTGCAGAGGATAAATTGATTGTTGGTTGGTTGGTTTTCCATAATGATATGATGACAAGTGCGTAATGATAAGTGTAGTGGCAGCTCAGTGGTTAAATCTTGGACTACTGATCAGAAGGTCATGAATTCAGATCCCAGCACCACCAAGTTACCACTGTTGCGTCCCTGAGCAAGGCCCTTAACTCTCAACTGCAAATGAGATAAATGTAAGCCACTCTGGATAAGGATGTCTGCCAAATGCCATAAATGTAAATGATAAAATTCTTTTCTGGAGGTTGGTCATTTTCCTCTGCTGTTCACAATGATATCAGTAATATGTTATATAATCAGCAGCAGATGACACTAGTTTCTATAGAACCCACTCTAATGTAGCCTTAATGGGAAAAGCATTCATCTGAAACTGATACTGAATTCTTTACAAATACGGGCTTAACAGCTTTTGAGGTATTTTGTGTTTAATTCTCAGTCAGCTTTTGTTAGGAATTGATACTCTTAGATATTTTACACACACCTACATACGAACAGGAATGCCACCTGAATGCAATGGTCAAAAACTCATCCACAAGGTGGGTTAAAATTCTAGCGTTGCCTATGTATTGGTAATAAAAATCCTTCCTTGTTGAAAGCAACAATAGCAAGGAAAAGAAGGCTGGGATGGATTGATGTATAATTCATGTATAAAACTTTGGAATCACATGTATATGTTGTATATACATAGAGTTCCCTCTGGCAACAGGAATATTAGAGAAGATTATACAATTATTATGACTCCAGCAAGCCTTCCCACCACATCCCTTTCATTATGGCTGAGTAAATTAGGAATGCTGGGTCAGTATTTAGATGTCTCTGTGGTGTCAGCTGATACAGGCACCATCTGAGTCAGGAAACAAGCTTTTACTCAAACTGCATCAATTTTGTTCAGAAAGAAAATATAGAAAAGAACAATCATGAATATAAAAAAAGGTTGTTGTTTTTTATCAGCATCATGTTGTTCAACTAAATATACAACAATCTTTTTATATTCTTATTTTTTTTGTCATTTGAAATTCCAATTTCTGGTTTTCATGACATGAAAAATTGACAAAGGCTGTGAAAGTACTGCAAAATAATTATAACCCGTATAAAGCTGTTCGATTATTTTTGGCCTGTAGTGTAAGAGTGATAATGAAGCTTCAGAATGTGTGTGTGTGTGTGTGTGTGTGTGTGTGTGTTTGGGTTTCGGTGTTTCAGTGCATGTGGGTGTGTGACAAATCCATTCACTGTCACTGTTACTGTTGACTTTGTGGTCTGTATTAAAGACAATCATCAGAGTAAAAGGAATATCTTGTATTTTCCTAAAGGAGGAAAGAAACTTTATATTAATACCATTTTTTCAGTCAGCAGCACAGCACACTTTAGGGAGCTGAATAAAATTACTACTTTAATTCAGCTTTTTCTGTGGGGGAATGTGTTGAATCTGCTGTTCCGTATTCATACAGTTAAACTTTTGATTTAAATTCAGAAAATTTGATTAGTGCTATTTCAAAGCTCTTGGTATCTAGTATAAGGCATTTCTATCTAAAGCATACTGTGCTGCATAAATGAAATGAGTCAGTGCCATTTTTCAGTCACAGTGACAGTTTTAATGCAGTGTCCACACCTCTATTCATACTGCTTTCTGGCTCTGCCATATTTTTTTCTGAAGAGTGCTGATTTATGCTGTTACTTATTGTAATTGAATCAACTTCTCAGTGTTTGTGTTAACAAAGCATAATGTTACTTACAAGTGGTCAGATATTATACCGCATGCTTGGTGGGTAATATCACTAAACTAAATTGCAAACATGACAAACTAGTTAGGTTATATAAGAAAATGTTCTTGACCTAAAAAGTTTCTAGAAAGTAAAAAAAGGTGATTAAAAAAAGGCAAAAAGATGCCTGTGTAGGACAAGTTCAGAAGTGTGTTGTACTTTGACGATGCCCTAACATAAGGAAGCTGACTACATAATTCACTGCAAAACGGTGTGTTGAAGCCAACTGAGAGGCATAAAAGGTGTAAAGTCCTGTCTAGGGGGATCAGACAGCTTTGCTGACAAGAACCACACAGGGCACAGGACACCCCAGTCTGGGTGTCAAGTTGACTGGAAGGACTGGAAGGGGAAGACAAGGTGTGAAGGGAGGAGAAGAAGGTAAGGAAAGGGTGTTTGAGGAGGAGAGACAGTTGACTCAGGATCAGAGGCTTTGGTCATAATACTGCTGGGGGGTTTATGGATCTGCTGTGCAGCCTGTAAAAGGATAAAGACCATAAGGTTGCAGTGGTGTTACATCAGTGCCACTTACCACACTTAGAGCAGATCATTCTCTGAGAAATTTTTATGTCACTGTCCATACTGCTGTTTGGTACATTAACATCACAAAGTTTGCCAGTTGAACCAAACAAACATGCATTTCAAAAGACCAAAAGTGAGGTGGAGCTAAAAGAAACAAGAATTTAAGTCCATTAAATAAATTCAACATGAAGCAGCCATGGAACCATGAAACGCAACCAACATGAGAGGAAAGGTGGGAGGACCCATTTCGTTCTGCGTCAAAAGTGAAAACCGAGCAGCTCTGTGTTAATGCTGGAGGAATAATGTATGGACATCTAATGCATCTGAAAGTTTAAACATCCACCTCATTCATAATGCAGTGCTCATGTTCGGCGGGACTGTAATAGAGTTTCAAGATGAAAAGAAACGCAGGCCTTAGCATCCTAATGCTACATGACATTGCAGCATTTCATTAATCACCAAGCACATTAAAAGTCCTTTCAGATGTATTCTTCTCTTAAAGGTTTCACCTGTGTTGAATTAAACCTAGTGGTAACTCTGGGTTAATTGCGGACTAGAAATCCTGCCATGGGAAAGAAAATTTCCATTTATGAATGACATCCATTATCCGATGCTACTTGCATGCCACAAAAACACTAGTTGCAACACCTGAGAACTGACAAATAAGAGAGTTGCTTAAGGGTTACAGAGGATTTCACAACAGTTCAACGGTTTACACTTTACAAATCATGACTGTAGAAGTGATTAAGAATGCATTTCAGCTGGTTTTGAAATATATATAAACCATATATGGAATATTTTTAGTTTTTGCAATTGTCAGGAAATTTTGCATTTTTTTTTGGAAAAATACATAAGAGGGTTGGGGTGAATATTTCTCAATAACAAAGGCATGTCTAGGCATGCCTTGTGCATTTCAGATACATTACCTTTAGAGAGGCAAACAGTGAAATACACAAATCACTAGTTATGGTTGTTAAATTACATATACCTATGTAGCATATAAGCATCTGTATCAGAAATTATTAATAATAATATAACTTGTGGATTCTTTTGAAAAGAGTCAGACTGGTTCCTGTCCTGACCCAGTATCATCCAATTGTACATTGTGCACAAATGCTCTGAAACACAAAGTACCTGACTACCAAGAACGGGATGCAAGAAAGAATGACTGGTCTATAAACATAACACATTTTGTAAAACATCAGGTTACACCCTATTCTAATACTCTGACTGCCTGTATCAAGACCAGTAGGATGTATAATAGTCAGTGACAAAAATGCTACTAACTGCTACTTCATGCAACCAGATGTCTCATGAATGCACTTAAATGGCACATATTAGCCAGCTAATATTAACTTGTTTTTTTGTGACCAATATAGCTAAAAAATAAACCCACATACTCAAATTGACAGGATATAATTAGTGCCAGGCGTGTATTTATGGGCCAGGATGGTAAATTGTGGATGAAGCCATGTTCTACTAAGCAGAACAAAAATACTAAATTTGAGGGAAAAGGAAAAGTGGTAAAGCAAACACATACATGCTCATCCAGAATATCTGCATTCTGTGGCACATCCTGCACAGATGTTTACAGATGGGCCAGTGTAAGAATGGCGCAATGCCCAGTCTCTCGCTCTCTCTCTCTCTCTCTCTCTCTCTCTCATAACAAGAGCACACATGGATGGCAATGGATATGCCTTCAGTTCCACTTCAGTTCAGCATTGTGTCAGTTAGGAGTTCATGGAACACCCACGGACATGACAAATCATCTCAGAGTGACTCAGCCATGATTAGTGAAACTTTTTTCTAATTCTAGAGTGAGCTCAAATTTTGCATATCTTTGGTTAGGAATACAATACACAGGGATATATCGCTATTAAAAACACCAGAGAACTTGTCTCCTACATAGACTATATTGCCAAAAGTGTTCACTCTCCCACCCAAATCATTGAATTCAGGTGTTCCAATAACTTCCATGGCCACAGGTATATAAAGGCATGCAGACTGCTTCTACAAACATTTGTGAAAGAATGGATCGCTCTCAGGAGCTCAGTGAATTCCAGTGTGGTACCGTGATAGGATGGCACCTGTGCAACAAGTGCAGTCGTGAAATTTGTCGAAAGTGGGAGTGATTGTGAAAGACAGCAACTCAACCACGAAGTGGTAGGCCATGTAAAATGAACGTAGAGGTCAACAACTTTCTGCAGAGTCAATCACTACAGACCTCCAACTTAAGATTAGCTCAAGACCAGTGTGTAGAGAGCTTCATGGAATGGGTTTCCATGGCTGAACAGCTGCATCCAAGCCTTACATCACCAAGAGCAATGCAAAGGATACTGTCGGATGCAGTGGTGTAAAGCACGCTGGACTCTGGAGTGACTCTGGAGTGAATCAGGCTTCTCAGTCTGGAAATCTGATGGATGAGTCTGGGTTTGGTGGTTGCCAGGAGACCCGTACTTGTCTGACTGCATTGTACCAAGTGTAAAGTTTAGTGGATATTTGGGGTTGGGGTTGTTTTTCAGGAGTTGGCTTGGCCCCTTAGTTCCCTTAGTTCCAGTGAAAGGAACTCATAATGCTTCAGCATACCAAGAGACTTTGGACAATTTCATGCTTTGTGGGAACAGTTTGGGGATGGCCCCTTCCTGTTCCAGCATGACTGCGTGCCAGTACACAAAGCAAGGTCCATAAAGACATGGATGAGTGAGTTTGTGTGGAAGAACTAGACTGGTCTGCATAGAACACCTTTGGGATGAATTACAGCGGAGACTGTGAGCCAGGCCTTCTCATCCAACATCAGTGTCTGACCTCACAAATGCACAAATTCCATTAAACACATTCCTAAACCTTGTGGAAAGCCTTCACATAAAAGTCGAAGATGTTATAGCTGCAAAGGGTGGGCTGACATCGTATTAAACCCTATGGATTAAGAATGAGATATCACTCAAGTTCATATGTGTGTGAAGAAAGATGAACGAATACTCTTGGCAATATAGTGTAGATTAACATGGACAATGTCTTATTACTGTCATAATATCTAACATATCTAGGAAGTTACTGTGCCAGATATACCAAGAACGAATGTACATTTAGAATCCTCTAGTAAAAGACCTTGCTTAAGATGGAAGATGATGTATATTACAGAAATATTTCAAAATAAGTAAAGTTCCTTCGGGGGTTGTATTGGAAAGCTGCTTGTTTTAATACTCTTAACATTAAGTACAGCTCCTCAGCCATGACTTGCATTTGCAAAACCTGTTTTCCTGTATTTTCTCCCCCCCATCTTTTTCAGTTAAACGTGTGCACGAAATCAAAGTTGCACCACCCAAACGGTTGGGACTACATAGACAAAACATGTGGCATATTGCATTTGTTTTCTTTAGAAATAACCCAGCAATATTCTAAACCTGACACTGAACAAGTGGAGCCACCATTTAATGGTGTTCTATATATATTCAAATACTGCATTCATGTAGACATGGGGAAGAGCATGCAAAATTCAACAGTAACAGAAGCTAGCTTAGGACCAAACACTACTCTGGTCAACACTGCTGTTGAGTGCTGCCCCTTTCAATGCACAGACTGTTATTTGTGATATATTCATGTGTCTTACTGTAGCATATTCAAATTCCACTATTTGCTGAAAGGAAGCTGTCCAGCAGAAATAAAAGGAGTGAGCATAACTGAACTGTCATTGCTGTTATTTGGCCATTGCCTCTGTATCTGTATTTGCATATAGTATAGCATATAGATCTACCATAACATTAAAACCACCATAACATTAAAACTACTTCCTTGTATCCACACTCCATTTTATCAGCTCCACTGACCATACAGGTGTACTTTGTAGTTTTACAGATAGAGCCTGTAGTCCATCTGTTTTTCTGCAGACGTTGTTAGCCCCCTTTTATGCTGTTCTACAGAGGTTAGGACCCCCAGAGGACCACCACAGATCAGGAACTATTTGAATGGTGGATGAGTATCAGCACTGCAGTGACCCTGATGTGGTGGTGGGGTGTTAGTGTGTGTTGTGCTGGTATAATTAGATCAGACACTCCAGTGCTGCTGAAGTATTTAAACCCTTCAGTGTCACTGCTGGACTGAGAATAGTCCCCCAACCAACCACTGGTGAAGGACTAGAAGATGACTAACAAACTGTGCAACAACAGATGAGCTACTGTCTCTGACTTTACATCTTACAAGGTGGAGCAACTGGGCAAAAATGTCTAATAGAGTGGACAGTAAGTGGACACAGTGTTCAGAAACTTCAGCCGTATTGCTGTGTCTTACACCATGACCCCAGAGAAACGACATTTCTTTTCAGTATGTGCTTGCATGTAATTGAAATGACAAATAAGCTTACCTTGAAACCTTGAACTATAATGCTTGCACAGTGACATTTGTGACACTGTGACAAAGTTCCTCCACTGACTGTAAAATTTTAGTGGACTGCACAATAAGATGAGTCAGTCATGTAGGCAGAACCCTGCTAGGAAAAGAAATGGCCATTTCAAGACATACTGCTACACTGCTTTGGAAAATGACACCCACAGTCCTCTGCTTCTCACCCCAGGAACCCAGAGTCTGCACGGCTTCATCTACAGAGCATAGCAAAGTAATACATTGAGAGTAAGGTCTGAAATCCAGGTAGGGAATTTGTGGCAGCGATGCAATCCAGAGAGAGCTTTTAATGACATTTCCTGCAAAATCTCCACAGCTCTTGATCAAATTTTCCTGAGCATATTCACAGATGAATGGATTTAGCTAAAGCCTGGTACTGTAAATTGGCAAACTTTATGTAACCCTTAAACGCTAAGGATGTTCTCTGTCTTTCTCCTGAACATAAACTCCAGGCACACAGCTCCCTGGCCTGTTAGGCAGTAGTGATGTCAAAGTCACCATGGAAACTATTCATACAGATCACTTTGCCTTGCTCATTTTTTTCCTTTCATTGTATAGGTGACATTCAAAAACAGATTCCTTTCATAGTAACGCACCAGGTTTGGCTGCTTCATGTGTTTGCCATGTGTAAGGAGAATAACCTAACATCCAGAAACAGCAAGCAGAGCTTCAGGTTATGAAGATGGGCAAATACAACAGCCGGGGGAAATGATGTCAACTCAGTGGAAAGACAAAGTGGGTGCATCACTCCTAAACATATCACTCATCAATTTTAAATGGGCTTTTCTTCTCGTCTTGTGAGTTTCTCATGTCACATGGAGGTCCTTATTGAAGGCTCAAGGCCATGACTATGAATACAGCAGACACTTATAAATTCAAAGCTTCGTCCTGCTAATTTAAGTCTTACTGATGGATAAGCTCAGTCTCCATGGTGATATGCAGTCAAAACAAAAATGCACCACAACTAGTAATTTCTCCTTATATGTTGTATCATGACAGCTAATTGTTTGTGGCCTGAGTTGTGCTAATTCAAATTTAACTCAGATGTGACCTGTGATCATTGTTACAAAGGGTTACACTAGGTACACTTACACTGCGCTCATCAGTGCCATTTTATCTTGCTGGTTTTGGAATGGCAGTGAGATTGGAGGTAAGGAGGTAAGATTTCATTTTAAGCACTGTTAAAAAAAAAAAGAATATATTTTTTTTAAATATTGGCTTATGAGTAATATGTGCTTTTTGTTCCACCTCCACCATACTGCTTTCCTATAATGAGTTTCATTCCATAGTTTCATCATTTTGAAAAATATCATATTGCCAATTCTTACTCAAAAAAGAAAATGTACTACTCTGGATTACCAGCCTGAACAAAAAAGCATCAAAACCTTCCAGAATGATCCTACTGTTTCTGTGAAGATCCCAAACTTGTCATTTGCTGGAAGAATACCCAATGATTTACCATGGACATGCATATTGCATAATATGACAGCTATTAATAGTACATGGACTCAATTATGAAGTGTAAACACCCCCACACACTGATGCCAAATCTCAGGAGAGTTGCTTGGCTTTATGAAAGCTTGGAGGATTGAGAAGAGGATAAACCCAATGTAGCAGAGCATCGAACTACTTTTAATCTGCATGTTTTGTTTTTTTTATGTTGTTTAATCAGCTAATATAACAGCAAGCAGAAGGCGAGTGGTTGATTGGAGGCATGCTGTATAAAAGCCTTTACAAGCAATATATTCTTGTATACTGCAAAATCATTTGCAATTATATATTCTTTCACAAGAATATTTACTGGCAGCTGGCTACTTGCAAGTAGAAAATCATAAAACAAACCTTTACAGCTTAGCTACATTTATGAGCAGATGCTATATACTACTGGTACAAGGAATTCAAGGAGGGAATGAGGGACAAGTTTCTGTGCCACTGGCCCAAATTCATTCACTGATTTGATTACCTTTTTGTGTAATATGATGTGTTTATGTTACCTGGACAGAATTGTGCTTTCACTTCACAGACCTGAGGTCAGTCTCTACCTGGATCCCTTGCAGTTTGCTTACTAACAGCAGGTAGGCATGGATCATGCCATAATCCATTTATTGCAGAAGGCATACTCCTACTTGGACTGTAACAACACCATGGGGAGAATCACTTTCTATGATTCTCAGGTGCATTAAGTCATGTCAGAGAAACCATCTGGTCCTCCATGTGGCCAAGACTGAGATGGTGGAGGACTTCAGGAGAAAGGCCACCACAGCCAGTCCATTTACCATCATAGGTCAAGATGTTGAGCTATTCAAATAAATTTGACAAATTCAAATACCTGGGTGTCCTCCTCAACAGCAAATTGGATGGGAAGGCCAACACAGAGGCTGTGTACAGGAAGAGGATGAGCAGACTATATTTTTTTGAGGAAGATCGGGTGCTTTAATGTGTGCAGCAAGATGCTGAAATCTTCAACAAGTCTGTTATTAAAAGTGCCGTCTTCTTCCCAGTCAGAAGTGGAGATGCAAATAAACTCAACAAACTGATCAGGAAGGCTGACTCAGTCTTGGGCTGCTCTCTGGGTAGTTTTAAAGTGGTGGTATAAAAGTGGATACTTAACAAATTCACTACTATCCTGGACAACACTTCACACCCACTCCATGATCTACTGGTCAGACGGCTGGGCACCTTCAGCAAGAGACTCATTCAGCTCTGCTGTAGCAAGAAACTGTCAGGAGATTTTACCAACAGCAGGCACACAACACAACACTTCTTCACTGTCCAGGGACATTATTGTTTACTGAGCCAGTAGAGGACAGGTTCACTATTTTTCAAATAGACAGCTGGTTATATTTCAATATATTATAAAATTTCAATTGGACACTATTTTATCTCTCTGCTCTATCACTATGCACTGCCACTTTACATGCCCCTATAAATATCTCATATGCTGATGGGTAACAGTATATATTGATATACCTTGGAGCTTACTGTACTTTAAATCAGTGTATGGGAGTGTACCTATCAGTTTTTTAGACATAACTCAGGATGTCTTACACCACTAAGTTGGGACAAAAGCATGTTTATCACTGCATCACATCACCTTTTTTAATTATATTTTTTAATCCTTTTGGACTTTAACTGTGAAAGATTTGCAAGTAGAATGTTTGCCCATTATTGCTGTATACAAGACTTGAGCTGCTCAGCAGTGTGTGGTCACTGTTGTTTGATTCTCCTCTTCATGATGTGCCATGCATTTTCAATAAGAGACAGATCTGGACTGTAGGCAGGCCAGTCAAGCCACATGGTTGTAATGCAGAATGATGCCTGCCATTGTCCTGCTGATATAGAAAGTAGTATAGTTCATGGGAAAATATGTTATCAGATGACAGCAACATATGTTTCTCCAAAATACCAATATAAGTTTCCAGAACAGTGATAGCTTCATGTATCTGCAGGTCACCCATGCCATAGACACTGATGCACCCCCATGCAATCACAGATGCTGGTTTTTGCATTTTCATTGTGTGAATGGTCTTTTTAATCATTGGCATGTAGAATTGGACATCCCTTTTTCCCTAAAACAAGCTGAAACATGGATTGGTCTGACCACAGAACATAGATGACTTCAGAGAACTCGCCAGTGTTTCTACACCAAATTAATATATCACTTCCTCTTTGCGGGCGGCACGGTGGCGCAGTGGATAGCGCTGTCGCCTCACAGCAAGAAGGACCCGGGTTCGATCCCCGGGTGGGG
>JANCOA010000029.1:12219886-12230694 GCA_024363135.1 Leptodoras oyakawai | reverse complement strand
CCCACCCGGGGATCGAACCCGGGTCCTTCTTGCTGTGAGGCGACAGCGCTATCCACTGCGCCACCGTGCCGCCCCCCAGAATGGTGTGAAAAACAAAAAATATCTAGTGTGAGCAGAAAGTCTAGTGTTTTTTGAAAAAATAGGTTAGAAGAGTATGGCCTGACAGATCTGAGCTGACAGGAAAGCTGTGGTATCTCAGCTAACTACTCTTTATCATGAGGAGCAAAAAAAAGCCTTTGCAGAAACACAACACACTGAACCTTGAAGTGGATGAGCTACAGCAGCTGAAGTCCACACTGGGTTCGAAAACAAAACAGGCAAAAACAGGAATATGAGGCTCTCGTGAGTACAGGATCACCTAAACTAAACTAGACAGCTGAGAACTGGGAAAACATCACCTGGTCTGACTGTTCTACCGCTGTGGGGCATAGTGTAAGAGTTCATATTTACACAAAAGGCCAGTTTATTCTAAAGTATCCTTCCATACTGTTTCCACATAGATTAGCACATCAGGTCAGTGTCTGGCTTCACTACCAGCAGCTCTGTAATTTTGAAGCCTGTAGTAAAGGTCATCCACCTGCTGAGTGGGGTCAAAGATGAAATGCATCTCCAGATTTTGCCAAAGTGGAACCTTCTAACGTAAATAATTAAGATGTCTTTATAAACAATGGAGAGAGATAACCCTGCTGTTTGAGCTTGGGGCGAAATTCAAATGAGATACTGATTTGAATAAGGAGCGAGTTGCTTCGCGTTCCATTCTCAGCGACAGGCTGTATTGCTTAGAGTCAAAACTACTACATTGTTGTAAAAATTAAGAATGTTTGGCATTTGTTTATTCAGGTCTTGGATAAACTTGGATGGGAGTGTTGGACAGTAAAAGGGTCTGGATGGCCTGAGGATGAAGTATGCCTAAAACCATGCCTGTCCTCAAGTGTGCATGAGAATTTGTTGTATGTCTAGCATGACCAACACACTCACAAACCAGTCCACTCATTCAGTGTGTGTGTTAAATATACCCAAGCAATGGACAGCACCCCATATCTGTACGCTTCTGTTTCAAAAGCCAAAACAAAATGTCAAAGATGTCCTTCAGCACTTACATGACTTGAAAAACAAATTCACATTTTAGAAAATCAGCCCTAGCTTTTAGACATAGCACACATAACCGCTTCCTCTCAGGTGAAAGGCCAATGAATGGAGTACTAGTGGAGCCCATGTTTGCATTAGCAGTAGGGCCAGGCCCACATACGAAAATATCAATAAGGGCTGTTTAGCAGCCATTCATTCACTTGTGCCTAGACTGCATTAAAGCTTCAGTTGTGTGTTGTTTGCAGTCTAAACATGGCAAGCTAGGCAGTTTGGTGTGGCCTGTTCTTTAGTTTGACTTATACATAATCCATTCATTACACTGGAAACCTGTCGTGTAAGATTTCAGCAAGTTTATGCAAAGAAATGTGCTTTCTAGTGCACACTTCATATACAGAATACAAAAGTAAGAACAGCCAGACTAAAAAAAGCACTAACAAAAATATGTACTCGACCGCTAGTCTTTTTAAAGAACTATCACAAGTTAGTTTGTACCACAGAGGAACAACCACAGACAGTGTGTAGAGAAAGTCTAGAGTCAGACACACTGAATCATTTTTTACCTTTGCCCGTGACTTACTAGAAGATACAAAACAGAAAATGGCAAATAACGTAGTAATTTGAATAACATTCAAGTTCATATTTATGTTAATTAGCATGCCTATGAAAGCTATTATTCTGTACAGCTTTTTTTAGTCAGTGGTAAAACTGAAACGAGTTGAAATTTTACCAAATATCATTCTGTCATTAACTGTCTATACATATAATACTCCATTTCCTTAGAGTTCTATTTGACCTCATCCTGTAAATATTTAAACACAGAGCCAGCCTTTAAACATACAAATGGTGGACGTGGTAAGGATTGTGCTCCCATTCAACATTCTTCAAATGTTCTTGCTGTAAGGCATTAATCAGGTGATACTTTTTATTAAAAGTGACTCAAATAACTCAAACATGCTTTTGCTAACCATATCTGGCTTTGTAAAGCCCAATTTCTAGGAGTAACTCATTAATTCGTAATGACTGACCCAACTCATAAAAATGATATGATGAGTCATTGAGTGTAACAGTGTGCTGAGGCTCTGGAGGCTCAAAGACATAGCCACCTGCATGCTATAGACCAACAGAAGAGCAGAGTTCGCTGTTGCTGGGTAAGGGTTCCTCCACCCCTCCTTCTCATTGGCTGGCACTAGCCTAAAACCCCCACCCCTTCCAAAGCAGCTGGATCAGGGACAGACAGGGGACACTCTGAGGATTGTCTGAAGCCAGAATGAAAAGTTAATCTTCTATTTATGCAATATCCTATCTATCACTCCCTCATTCTTGATACTGTGAAAAGGGAGACTGCAGCATCTGCTAGGAAGGAATATAAACTGCTCGAGCTGTGACCTGAGAACAATAAAGGATACAGTGAAGGCGATTACTCTGAATAGGCTATAGGGAATCTCTTGCATGGTTTTCCACCCACACGCTCGCTGTAATTATTTTGGTTTGTTATGTCATCAGAAACACTCTGAGGTTTCGGACAAGCTACTGATCAGAATGCTAAACTCCCTCCCACCAGCTCTGGATTCATTTCCAGTCAGTTCCAAATGCAGACCATTGCTAATATGCTGCAGTATGTACGTATTAAAAAGGATCCAGCTATATAATCTCTGCGATGCGTAATGTTCAATGATTCATCCCCATAATCATATGACATCACAAACTGAAGCACTCCCATTTATCCAGGCTGCAATCTAAACTCTAAAAAAAGCTATTAGTGCAAACCCTAACTGTGTTTTTCTCCTTGATTAATTGCATTGTGATTAGTAGAAGAAGATTATTTGTAACCTAAGTAGGCAATGACTCAGCTTAACCATTAAGCGTTACTCCTAACTTTCTATAAGAACTGACTGAACTGTGCAAAGTTTTAACCAACACATGTTGAAATATTGTTCAGTTCTTGTGCAGTCAAAAGGTGTTTTATAAATAGTGTGTGTGTGTGTGTGTGTGTGTGTGTGTGTGTGTGTGTGTGTGTGTGTGTCTGTGCTCTGAATAACAATATCAGTTTTCTTTAACTGATGTAACCTTTTGAGTTATTTAACACCAACTACAGACTTTCAAAGCATTGCTTTTCACTGTGGATCCAGAGTCTATCCTAGGAACGCTAGGCATGATGCAGGAATACACACACACACACACACACACACACACACACACACACACACACACACACTGACTTTGCCTTGCTATTCTTGTGAGGACTTTCAATTGACATAATTATTAATGCAGATAATTAATTAATCGTATGCATAACCCTAACCATAACCTCAAACTCAGCAATGAAGAGTTTGTCTCTTTTATTTTTCTTTTATTTTTTTATTGTAATTTTGTTAAAAACTTGGACAAGCACCCACTTTCCATAAGGGGACCAGCAAGATGTCCCCACAAGGTCAAAAATATCAGATATTCCTATTCTCAATATTCTCTACATTCACAATGAAACACAGCTATGCATTGCAGTCAGTCCACCTTCTTGTATATTTTTGGACATTAGGAGGAAACCTGTGATAACGTGTATCTCTGAGCTCAGGATCAAATTGAATGCAGATTAATGTATTTTTTGGAATTTTATAAAATGATATCATCATTACCTGTCTAAACAAGTAGGAAGTTTGAAGATAACAAGGCTAACAATACCTGCATGTTCAAACAGCTTGACAGGAAGTGTGTGTTGGTGATAGGGTCAACAAAGCCAGCAGCTTTTCACCCATGGTTACCTATTCTGTGTAGACAAAACAAATCATTGTTGCAGAGAGAGAGAGAGAGAGAGAGAGAGAGAGAGAGAGAGGACAGATGGGTGGATGCTCATCTGTAAGGGCTGTAAGAGTAAACAGAAATAGAGAGTGGGCTCCATCCACTCAGTAATGTCTCTTTCACTGGTCACTTATACATATTTATACGTTTTTCTTGCCCATGACATAAAAGAAGTTTGAAATTTCTCATTACTGACTATCAATCTATCTGTGTTCAGTGTTACAAAGTCAGCCTACTTTTATCAGCCATATTAAAACAAGCAAGAACAGCATCAGCTTTCATCAGCATTTGGTCATTTGTATTAGGAAACCTCCAGATTATCTTCTCAAATAAAAACAGATGGGACTGAAAATGGAAAACAGGGTTAGAGTACATTTGTTGAGCCAGCTCCATATCCTTCTCAGGGTCAGGAGTCCATTATCAAACTCTGCTTCTATTGGCTGACCCTGCACACATGAGCACACTCCCACCTAGAACATGATAAACTAACCATGAACATGACCTTCTATGAAGTTTGCACTGTAAAACAAACTCAAATGCTCTGTAAATCACAGCAACAAAAAGCAACACGGGAAGGATCTCCTTGTTGAAGAGTAAAGGCTTTTATGGCTTAAGTCAAGGATGTTGAATGAAAGTGCCAAGTGAGGTTATGACAAATGAAGGTTGCAGTTCATAAGACAGAGGAGGATGAAATACAGTATTTTATGACAGTTCCAACAATGAGCATTAGAGGACAGGAGGCAGAACTTGGTGAAACTTCATGGTTTTGCATTGTGAACATTCTAGGTAGCATTATTCATCGCCAAGAGTGGGGGAAAAAGAGACAGATGGCACTCAGCAAAAGGTCAAGTGGATGGAAAAATTGCCCATTTCATTTTTCCCCCCCTTAACGAATTGAAAGGTCACTGCCACCTTATCCGTGAGAGGATAACAAAAGCTGCAGGAGCAGAAGTGTCCATTCACACCAGCTTGTGGAAACCCGGCATGCTCCTCCCTCACCTGTCCATGCCCCACCACCTTTTCTCTCCTTCACTAGCCTTCTTCCATCTGGTCCAACAACAGGGTGGTGTGTGATAATTACGGAAAATCACAGGAGGAAAAATCAACAGTGGCTGGATAAGGCTTATCAGTTATTTGCATTGCTAAGAGGCTGGCATGGCATAACGTGTTCCTGGTCCTTCAGACATCAAGTCCCTGGCAATGATTAACCACAGAGAAATCAAACAGGACTTGGCCATGATCTGGGAAGTTTTATTCACAGACATTTAAAGCCATGATATTAGACAATACAACATCAGGACATTTCAAAATAGTATGATAGTACAGAAACAGAGTAGAATAACTGCATGTTTTTATTTTAATAGTAGTGATTTCATTTCAGAGATTACTAAAACATTACCATTTTCATTTGGTAACACACACTCGGTTTCATGAGCAGAGATATAGCACTAGCAGCATTTTAAGTACTGAAAGAAGCCTGAAACATGGCAAAAGTGTGTCCTCAAGGCCATCACTTCTGAAGCTGTGTGCAGGGTGAAGACTTCGTGACTGATTGGCATCCTCTGAGGTCAGCACAGAGCACAACTAATGCTGACATTAGTATGCACAGCAGCGGGGAGGTGATGTCGACGTGGGAACATTGCGGAGGATCATTTTTCTCTTAGCAGAGCCTTCCCAGAGCCACAGGCTACCGGGGCAGAGCCGCATACAATCAGCTATTAAAGTACTGAGTGTGTTTATGCCAGAACAGCCTATTTATGAGTGACTCATAGATTTGCTCATGGAGAAAAAGGGAGAATATATATTCAAATTAAAATGAACTTTTTAAAAATGAACTATATTAGAGATAAGGAGAGTAGAGCTGTTTTCCAAATCATTTCTCTCACTTCAAAACTAAACCTGTGAAAAATCTTTAATAAATAAATGACCAAAGACCACAGGCTTGGCCTGGAAGTCATCTTAATAGCACCATGTTACTTGGGTGGCTGATTAATTCAATTTGTTCTCAAACTGACATTAATGAGTTTACACATATGAAAGGGTTATTAATAGGTCACTAAGATAAAAAAAATATTATATTTTTTACTGTTCTCTGGTTTTTATAAAAAAAAAAACTGTTTTAGTATTTTCATACTAATTAGATCTGCATTTAAGGAAATGTTAATTCCATAGCTATCCTTTGCTATTATTTACTGAGTATCACCAGCTAGCAAGGTTTGCTATCATGATGCCATTAAGATGAGTAACTACATTCATAGTAAGGCAACTAGCATTAATAAGACTACAGCAAAGTGCACTAGGAAGATAATGTGAAGTTCTAATATTATAGTTACAATCTTCTATTTTGTAACTGAAATAAGTTGCCAAGTTAAAATGGTTTGTAGCCATTCTATAGATGGTGGAAAGCTAGTTATTGTGCGGTATAGATTTCTGTTATTACAACCAATGGCCAAGTTAGTGCTAGTAAAAAAAAAGCTAGCTAGCCATAATGAATTGTTTTACTGTGCAAATAAACAAAAGCCAAGTTCTCTAGCAAGGGAGCTGACCTATTACAGCTGTGCATCCTATTACAGTCTTAGGCACCCTATTGTTTTAGGTACAACTTTTATTATTTAAGTTTTTTTTAATTGAGTGCATTGTTGAGTAGAAATTATTGAGTACAACAAAAATTTTATATTTCCAAATGTTACTTTTCCAACAAAAAAATGTTACACGGAAATGTTCGTATGTCAGTAATGAAAGCAATACAATACATAACAGACTACTTTTCAGACAAAAAAACATAATGCAGGCTGCTGGGTTTTGCATGCAAAAAAAGAAGTAGGTATGACGGTCAAAGTCTCCAGAAGAGCTGTGACAGATTCTCCAAATGGATAAGTATATTGCAAATGAATAACCTCTCTGTTAGAAATGAGTCAACTCCGCACCTGGTTGTGTAAACATATCAGGCTAAATCCTTGACCTGTGATCTATCTAAGTACATGCTTAGGCTGGTGTCAGTCCCATGTAGTTCTGCCCAGAATAGCCTAAGCAGTGGAGTGGCTACCAATCCCAACCCCACCCATTTTCCAAGACCAATTGGACAGACTGTGCCACAGGTGTAAGTCTGAACCCAGTAATGCATGTGATGAACTGATGCCCGTGTAACAAACAGCATACAGGTCATAGTCATGGTGTAATGGAATTACAAGTCATATGGCAGCTTTGCTGATTGTCTTGAGATTGTTGGTGTAAAACACGGGACAATCATGTTCTGTAAGGAATCACTGATTAGCTAGATTCCTTACTGGTCTGCTCTGAGATCATCTTCCCCTGCTACAGACTGTTTAAATACCAAAGTAGCACTGTAAAAATAGCAATTTCTACAACCCAAAACCAAACACATCGCACCCCAAGACACACAGCAGATGTTATTTCTGTGAGCTTATGTGTGCTAGTGCTTGAGTTAATCCCCTTCTGTGCAACTCATGAAAGTTTACTACTAGTACTAGTACTCACAGATTTACCATGCCGTCTTTGGAAGTATTGGAAAGAAAATACACAGAGTACGCAAGAGAGAGCTCTTGGTGTAAACAAAAGTCCTGTTTGATCATCCAAAGTATAGATTCCACAGAAATATACTTCATAATAGAATAGAATATCAAGTGCTACATATATGACAAATGAGATACTACACTTGCACCTATGTATCTTCTGGGTTTCTGTTGACTCTTTACTAGACCAGTTGCTTTGGAAGCACTTTCTACTGGGTTATAATTTTAAGCTCTTACAGACCAGGGATTCTAATGCAGACTGCACCTGTCTGGGGTTAGGACAGTGATTTATTTAAAGGGTTTGACTAGTCATGTACGGATCTGAAACACTTTGCAGATGCATAAAGAGATACTGACTAAAGGGCAATGTTAATCTCTTCAACCCCTGACAAAACATTGTGGAATCAACACACTTAGATGATGCTCACCCTTTTTTTTTTAAGTATTCTTAATAAACATATTACAGATATATTTTCAGGTATAGTTTTATTATACATATATGTTTTATTTATTAACCTATTTACAGATATACTTGTAAAAAAATATTATTTTATCCCAGACCAAATAGAAGGAAAAAAAGGTGCAGTCTTTCAATTTTGAGGAAAAAAAATGGAATCACTTTGTACCAGCACAAGCCTAAAAGTGCAAATTAGTCTGCAGTTAAAAGAGACCTTAACAGGGTATTGAAAGGAAACAGGGCCCCAACAAGAGATTTATCAAATGAAACAATACAAAAGATTATGAAACTCCTTGTTCCCAGTCAGCTGTGTGTAATATTTGGTGCAAGTATAAAAAAATGGGGAAGTTATAAAAGGAAAACATACGGGTAGACCAAGAAAGATGTCAAAGGCTCAGGCAGAAAATAGAAAATGCACAATAACCAAATGAAAAACAAATGGGTGGAAATGGGAGGCAATGTTTGTGACAGAACTGTAATAAATTGGCTGAATGAAAAGAAAAACCAGCACTAACACCTACACAGAAGCAAACCAGGTTAGAGTGAGCTAAAGAGAAGCAATCATGAAGTGTGGATGATTGTGTGAAAGTGATATTCAGTGATGAAGTGTGAATCTGCATGGGCCAAGGAGATAATGCTGAAACTTTCGTCTGATGCTGGTCTAACGAAAAGATGTCTTCCTGACAAAAACAATCAAATCTCCCCACAAGTTTCCCCATACCTAATGCATGTCCGGTAAAGGAGAGATAGCAATCATTACCTCAACAGTGAATGCACAGGTATACATAAAGTTTTAGACACTTTTCTCATTTTTCTCAAGTCAACCACTTTTGAGAAAGTTGGAACCAGCTTGATGGAGAATATTGTTTTTCAGTCCATGCCTCAAAGAATCCAGTCTGTCATAAAACCCTGAGGAGGAACAACAAAGTACTAACTGTGATTTGTTTTTGATGATTCTTTCCACAACACTGAATAATTCCATCATTTTTTCATTTACTTGATTTTGAAAAAAATATGACATTAATTAAAATAATTTAAGATATGTTTCTTTTTTTACAAAACCAGAATGTTCAGCTGTTCAATGTTCAAATGCTGTAAACTAAGAATGCTTTCAAAAATGGAAGTGTTGTCATCAATTAACAAAATGCAGTTAATGAACAGAAGAGAAATCTAAATCAAATCAATATTTGGTGTGACCACCATTTGTCTTCAAAACAGCGTCAATTCTTACAGGTACTTTTGAAGAAACTCGGCTGGTAGGTTGTTCCTAACATCTTGGAGAACTAAGCACAGCTCTTCTGTGGATGTAGACTTCCTAAAATCCTTCTGTCTTTTCATCTAATCCCTTTTCATGTAATCCCAGACTCAATGACCTTCAGATCAGGGCTCTGTGGGGGCCATACCATCACTTCAAGGACTTCTTGTTCTTCTTGACGATGAAGATAGTTCTTAATGGCATTGGCTGTATGTTTGGGGTCGTTGTCCAGAGCACTGGCTGCCATTTTTCTGCACCCCAGTTCCTGTGTTTTCATGCATAGTTGAGTTGCTTGGCCTAGTTTCCCTGTTGGAGGTATGGATTTTTGGCTGAACTTTTCCATGAAGACCACTTCTCTGGACAGCAGTTGGGTGTACCTGGGTCCCACTGGTTTCTGCCAGTTCTGAGATGATGGGGCTGCTGGACATCTTCCAATTTTGAAGGACAATAAGCTTGATGTGTTTGTCCTCTGCTGCATTAAGATTCCTTGGCCGACCACTGCATCTATGAACCACAATGTTGCCTGGTTGTTTGTGCTTCTTCAAAACAGCTTGAACAGTACATCTTAAAACTCCAGTCTGCTTTGAAATCTTTGTCTGGGAGAGCCCTCGCTGATGCAGTATAACTACCTTGTGTCTCGTTGCTGTGCTCAGTCTTGCCATGGTGTAGCCCTGTGACATGAAAGGCCTCACCTTGGTAGCAGAGTTTGTCTGTTCCTCACCCAGTTTTAAGCTCCTACACAGCTGTTTATGTTTCAGTTACTGACTGTGTTTTAACCTACAGTACCAGTCAAAAGTTTGGACACACCTAAAATTCATGATTTTTAAATGTTCTGCATTATAGATTAATACTAAAGTCATCCAAACTATGAAGAAATACATATGGAATTATTTAGTAAAAAAAAAAGTGTTAAACAAACCAGAATATGTTTTATATTTTCGATTCTTCAAAGTAGGCACCTCTTGCTTAGTTGACAGCTTTGCACAGCTTGGCATTTTCTCAGTCAGCTTTATGAGGTAGTCACCTGGAATGGCTTTCAGTTAACAGCTGTGCCTTGTCAAGAGTTCATATCTTGAACTTCTTGCCCTCTTAATGTGTTTGAGACATCAGCCAACAAGTGCTCAGCACCTCTGGAAACTTCTTCAAGACTGTTGGAAAACCATTTCAGGTGAAAACCTCATGAAGCTGATTGAGAGAATGCCAAGCGTGTGGAAAGCTGTAATCAAAGCAAAAGGTGCCTACTTTAAAGAATCTGAAATCTGAAACATATTTAAAACATTGAAAAAACATAACCATAAAACATTGAATGAGATGGTGTGTCCAAACTTACTGGTACTGTACATGTGAAATCATTAGCACCTGTTTTATATATTTGGTTGATCATACACCTGACTATAATCCTACAAAATCCCTGACTTTGTGTGAGTGTACTTTGAAGGCAAAGGGTAGTAACACCAAATACTGATTAGATTTAGATTTTTCTTTTGTTCACTTACTTTGCATTTTGTAAATTCATAAAAATATACAATTATTTGTATGTTTGAAAGCATTCTTAGTTTACAGCTTTTTTGACACAACTGTCTAAAACCTTTGCACAGTACTATATACAGGGGATAGACAATGAAACTGAAACACCTGTCATTTTAGACCACAATAATTTATTAGTATGGTGTAGGGC
>JANCOA010000029.1:12207736-12219786 GCA_024363135.1 Leptodoras oyakawai | reverse complement strand
ATCACATAGTGACCTGGCCACTATCTTGCAAGAAGAATGGCTTAAAATCCCTCTGACCACTGTGCAGGACTTGTATATGTCATTCCCAAGATGAACTGGTGCTGTATTGGCCGCAAAATGAGGCCCTACACCATACTAATTTATTACACTCATTGTCAATTTTATCAGCTCCACTGACCAAACAGGTGCACTTTGTAGTTTTACAGAAAATAAACATGGACTGATGAAACCCCAAACTGTAGTCCATCTGTTTTCTGCAGACTTTGTTAGCCCCCTTTTATGCTGTTCTTCAGTGGTCAGGACCCCCACAGGACCCCCATAGAGCAGGTATTATTTGGGTGGTGGATGATTGTCAGTATCAGGGTGTGTTTGTGTGTTGTGCTGGTACGATTGTTGCTGGAGTTTTGAAACCCCTCACTGCTGGACTGAGAATAGTCCACCAACCAAAAATATCCAGCCAACAGTTTCCTGTGGGTAGCATCTTGTGACCTCTGATGAAGGACTAGAGGATGACTAATACAAACTGTGCAGCAACCGATGAGTTACTTTCTCTGACTTTACATCTACAAAGTGAAGCAACTAGGTAGGTGTGTCTAATAGAATGGACAGTGAGTGGACAGTGTTTAGAAACTTCAGCAGCACTGCAGTGTCTGATCCAATCCTACAACACAACACACACTAACACACCACCTCCACATCAGGGTCACTGCAGTGTTAACAATTATCCACCACCCAAATAAAATGCTCTGTGGTGGTCCTGTGGGGGTCCCGAAGACTGAAGAACAGCATAAAAGCAGTAATAACAGACTAACAAAGTCTGTGGAAAGAAAACTAATGTATCTATGTACTATTGTAAAACTACAAAATGCACCTATATGGTCAGTGGAGCTGATAAAATGTACAAAGAATGTAGATACAAGGATTTAATGTTATGGCTGATCAGTGTATGTGCACAGAACTGTGTGCATTAATGTAATGAAAGCGACACATTGCATTAAATTAGTTACATAAGCAGCCTTCATCATGTTTTTTCTCTGAGCCATGGTTTGATATGTAACACATTGCTTTTGTTACTGGCATACAAACATTTATGTGTAACATTTTATTTTTTGTTGGAAAAGTAACATTTTGTACTGACTCAATAATGCAGAACTCAAAATAAAACATCAATAACAAAAGTAAAAAAAAACAGGGTGTCTAAGACTTTGGCCCAGTACTGTATATATCTATGTATATCACAGTTGCTCTAGAGAAATTAAGTTTGCTCTGCTTTGCCCTAGGCAGTCACTGTGCCCTGGGCTGTCATATCCTTATTTATGCTGAACACATACATTAAAATGTATTCAGTACAGTCATAAACGAAGGCAGACTAGCAGTTTCAGCATTACTTATTGTTTTCCCTGACATTTTTGTCATGTCTAAATGATCCTTTGCTGCATTGAAACAGAATATGAAATAACAAGGTGTCTCTAAGCCCTCCTGTTTGAAAGTGTCTTACTTGCAGAGAAAAGGTAAAACTGGGACTTGGTTCAAGAAAGGTTAGTAAAGAGAGAGATAGTGTGTGAGAGAGAGATTGTGTGAGAGAGAGAGTGTGTGAGAGAGAGACAGAGAGAGAGAGAGAGAGAGAGAGAGAGAGAGGGAAGACAGGAGCAGGGTTTGGTTGTAATGGAATGTGTGTGTGAAGTGACGTACATATTTGTATTCAGTCCACAAAACCTTTCAAAAGGGCAGTGCTCAAAATACAGGTACATTTAAAATCTAAAAGAATACTTCTTCATTTATTAAAAAAAGAAAAAAAAAATTAAGTAAGCTCTTTAAAGGGTATTTCAACAATACCTGTTTATTAAGTAATTTAAAACCATGTCCATCATGTTAATGTTACACATTACAAAGTAAGTAGCAATGGATCAAACACACAACCTTGACAGTGACACCTTTGTGGAAATTCTGTTCTGTTATTAAAGCAGGAAAATAATCATGTGTGGTTTTTTTTAAAGAGTGTATGGGCAGCCAATACATTCTGAGGCAGGTAACAACAGGAATCTATAATATTAAAGTACCTGCATCTCTGTAACAGTAAATCTGATTGAGTTAAAAGTTCGCATGCTACACCCTCATCCAAGTCTGTAACGGATTTGTCATAGATAACAGGATTAGCTTGGCACAATTGGCCAATCAGATTACATTTGACAGGGTTAACTGAGCTATAGTCACTAAACCTGAAGAGTACTGTATGATCATCTATCGTAATTTAAGTGTTTGGTGTAATTTGGCCTATGGGACACTACTGGGAAAAGATTTTTTGATCGCCTGTAGATCGCCACTTCTGGCTATATGTTTTTCTGCTTTCAATACAAATGTAACTGTTATCTGATTTGAATTAGGTTAGATCGAGGATCGATGAGTAGTTTAGTCTTTCGTAGGTTTCTAGGCCATTCACGCAACATGACGATATGGAAAAAAGTTTTCACCACCCAGAAGCATAACATACAGAAAACTGCTGACCAGTGACACAGCGATACAGCACAGTTATTTGAATGTATCCTTTGTGGCTGTATTCTAACAGTATTCTGAATAAATAAATAGGTTTTTATGCATTTTAAGAAAATGTATGAATACTGTTAGGAGGATGAATTTGGTATTCCATTAATACTTATTAGAAAAGGGGGTGGGGGGGGGCATTCTTTAAATGCTTAGTACAGAAAGACTACTTTCTCCCAGGGTGATTATTCACTGGCCCATCGTTAATCAGAATGCACTTGCAGTTTATTCAGTTCATACCCAAAGTATTGCCTCCTCCAAGTCTCCTACGAATGCTGACCCAGCTCTTTGCTGGGTCACACTGCTAGCTACAGACACAGCCAGTTATGAATGCAAGGCAAAACAAGCGCTAGCTACAGTAGGTCTAAAAGGAAGGCTGAATAACATTTGATTGTGGGCTGATGATTGTAGCTATCCTCTGTGTGTGAGGCTGGTCAGTATGATTAATTATTCTTGTAGAAGTCTAGTAGGTGGGAAAGGAGGACACAGAGCATTGTGACTAATACAGACTTCTTTTTTTTTTTTTTTTTACCCGAGATGCATAAACATGAGTTCCCAACTGTCACTGCTTTTGCTATCCATACAGTAGGAGAAACAAAAAGAGGGGGCTGCTGTACAGACATAAAACGATGCATATTAACACATTTTCACTCCATATTGCTTTCCACAGTTCAGAGATATGAATTTCCTTCTAGCTGGGTCAATGTTCTTATTCTTATATAACTCCAAGAAGAAGTCCCATGCATTTTTAGTGGCTGATTTCATGCTCTGGGTTTTGCCCAAGTCAATACTAGCTGAAACTTCTATAGACAAACAGAAACAGAAAGCAGGGAGGAAGAATGTTTTTATCAAGCACGAATGCTTATTTTCATTCATTGCACACAAGTGATATAGTGGCATGTCAAACTGGTGCTTTATAGGAAAAAAACATATTGTGTTCTCAAATGCTTATATTTTTTTTAAATTCATCTCATAAAATATGAAGCTTACAAAGAATTAAGTCTGGTGACTTTTTGAAGGGCAAAATCGTGAAATGGGTTTTTTACTGGATTTTAATCCATGATGTCTACATGAGAGTCTTGAACCTATAAAACACAGCATATAATATTTATCAAAGCTCCTGAAGCCTAAAGCTAAACTTGTTTTCTTTTCTGTTTGCCTTGACAAGACAAAACCTTTATTGGTGCTGAGTGGCTATATTAGGATATTTCAAAGTAAATCGGATCCTAATCTCCTCCTATAGTAGGGAAATGCCAAATCCATCTTTTTAATGGTGATATATTGGTGTTATTCTGGCTCTCTAGTAACACACTTCTTAAAATGAACATAGATCTGTTGTATTTTACCCTGAATTCACTCCCATTATTTTTATCAACAATTTGTTTCTAGAAATATTACCAATTGGTTTGAGTATTAATCTCAAGCCTTAATGTTTGCCAACCTCTCCTGTGGTCCTGTGGGTCAAAATGTCCAGTGTCTTTCTCTTCCCTATTCTTAGCCCTCAGCCCTCTTCTGATTAGGCGTGCTATTTTTGCAGTACCAAATCTGCACACAGGCTCCTTCAGCAGCCCACAAATCCACATCATCCTCTCCTGCTAACTAGCTAACCCCTGTGCCCTGGCTAGACATTGGCAATAATGGGTTTGATCGTATGTGTGTGTGTGTGTGCATGTCTGTTTAATTGTGCAGGAGAGACAGAGCAAGTGAAGACTGGAGCATGTGACTGCAGATACCTGCTCCACATATTCATCCTTTCCTTTTGATAATGTTTTATTTGCCTGCTTTGTATTTGTGTATGCAGTTCTTCCTGCGCGCATCGTTATTTGGAATTCAGGCCAACACATCTGTGAGAGAGCCTCTCTGTCTGCGAGTCGAGATATGTGCCATGTTCCCTTACCTGCACCAAAGTTGTAATAGCTTGTATTACCAGGGGAATTAATTAGCAGAGTGCTAAAGCTCAGGCATTATAATGAGGAAGTCCACCAAGACAGGGGCTACAGGAAGCAAACAGGCCACAGGGAGCCTGTAAGCCAATGTGGAGGAGAGGAAGCAAAGGAGCGAGAAGAGGAGGGATATGTGGGGAGTTCATCTGCTTTCCCAAGTTTTATGTCTATTTTTTTTTACATTGGATGTACAGTGGGACATTTAATAAATAAAGTTAAACATATATAGAATGACTAGGAAGAAAATTGATTTGAAGTCTTCCTGACACTTTATTAGAGACACTTGTATACCTGCTCTTTCAAACAATTATCCAATCAGCCAATCATGTGGTGGCAGTGCATGCAATTAAAGGCTGAGAGATTTAATTGTCTTGTCAAACATTAGAATGGGTTCCCCCCATGTGACCTCAGTGCCTTTGACTTAAAATGGTAGTTGATACTAGATGGGCTGGTCTGAGTTCTTCAGAAACTGCTGATCTCCTGGGACCGTCATGCACAACAGTTTGCACCGAGTTTGAGTTTACACAGAATGTTATGGAAAAACAAAACCACATCCAGATATGAAGGTGAAAAGGGTCTAGTTGAGGTTTGAGGTCAGAGGAGAATTGCCAGACTGATTTGAGCAGCCAGGAAGGCTACAGGAACTCAAATATGCACCTGTTGCAACTGTGGTGAACAGACAACATCTCTGAACATACACACTGCATCAAACCACCACGCAAACAGCAGAAGACTACATCAGGTTCCACTCCTGTCAGCCTAGGACAGGAATCTGACACTACACTGTAGTTGATGTTGAAAGATCTCAAACAGTTGTTCTATAATAAGCTTTATTTCTGCAAATCTGTTTTGTGAAATTGTCTACTGTCAAAAGCACTATACGATTAAAACTAAACCGAATGAATGGCATTTGTGAGTTAAAGGAAGGAAATACAGCAACAGAAAAAGCTAAGAAAATGTAACTTTTGAAGGAGGCAGTGCACAGGATTCAATATAGACAGAGCTTTCTGTAGCCATCTCTTCAAAAAGCAGAGAATTTCTGCTTTTCTGTCAACCTCATCCCATTAACATGGGTATGTAACATTAGGCTGGCTTAGACTCTGACATTTTGCCTGCTAGAACACATGATCATTGCATGACCATATGCTCACCAAAACAGAGCAGGTAAAGATTGGATAATAAACCAGTTGACATTGCTCTAATCTTCAACTGTTCATTTTATGTTAGTCTGTTACCGTTATAGTTATATAAATAAGCAGGTGTCCCTAATAATGTGGGCAGTGAGAGTAGAATGAGTATGAAAAAAAAACTAGGGCATAGCTGAATAATGGGTTGACACACTTAAAAAGGTGTTGGTTTAATCTGTGTTTGCTTCCTGCTGTGCAATCTCATTACTTTTTCCTCAATGCTTTTTCAGTTTAAGCTATGCTGAGGTTTAGTAACAGTCCTTGCCCTTACTTCCAAAGCTGCTGTGGTTCAGTCAATTTTAACAGCTTCCTGGATGTATTTCTAGATTTCTGTGTATTTCAGTTGTTGCTTTCTTTTTAAACAACTTGCACAATTAGTCTGTATCTCATTTGCTCCCAAGCATTGCCAAAGCGGAGTGCCATTTGCCCTTACAGAACATCAAACCAACCAACTCAGTGTTTCTGGCTGAAATCTTTGGCATTTCCTTTCTGCTGTAGATATATTTTTGCCTACCTTGCACCATCTTTATTGACTGTTTTTGAGTCTCAGAGGAAGCTTTCTCTCAGGTATGCAGTTCCAACCAGCTCGGCACATGCCGCAGGATGAAAAATGTGCCTCTGCCTAATGGGAAGGAAGAGGAAGCATGTTGGAGGGTGTCAGTCTTTCTTACAATGCAACAACAAACTAATATGCAGTGGCGTACAACGAATAACGACCACTGTGGAAGCTGTGACTGAAAACCAAGGCAGAAAAGTTCATGTAAAAGTTGCTATGGTGATTTGTGTAGGTGATTTGACTAGCTGAGAAACATGGGGGGGAATCCAGTCCATTTTAATTTACATGCAGTGGAAAAGAAGATAGAAGGGTGGGGAAACACAAAAACAAAAAACAGATGTTGATGCATGATTCATGTTGAAAGATCTCAAACAGTTGTTCTATAATGAGCTTTATTTCTGCAAATCTGTTTTGTGAAATTGTCTACTGTCAAAAGCACAATACGATTAAAACTAAACCGAATGAATGGCATTTGTGAGTTAAAGGAAGGAAATACAGCAACAGAAAAAGCTAAGAAAATGTAACTTTTGAAGGAGGCAGTGCACAGGATTCAATATAGACAGAGCTTTCTGTAGCCATCTCTTCAAAAAGCAGAGAATTTCTGCTTTTCTGTCAACCTCATCCCATTAACATGGGTATGTAACATTAGGCTGGCTTAGACTCTGACATTTTGCCTGCTAGAACACATGATCATTGGCATTTCTGTGCCTCTTCAAGCCTGTTCTGTCTAAGAAAAAAAAAAAGCAACAACCAAATGCTAAGGTGGGCATAATGAGAGCCTTATGAGGTCTATGTGTACTCAACAACCATGGCTTATGCATTACTACACCTGCTAATGGTATTTTATTTTTGGTATTTCATTTTGAGAACTGATCCACTTATCCATAGCAATAAAGTGTCAAGCTTTCGCAGGTGTTTATGCACAGTGTTGTAAAAACCTGCCACTTGCTTTGTACGTTTGGGTTGGATTTTCCACTGCAAGTTAAGACATCTCACCTTACTGTTTTACTGGCTGTATAGGTGTGATATGCTGAGCAGGCTCATTCCAGGAACAGGGTTTATATCCTAGATAAGCCTGGGAAGCTAGACATTTTCCTAGCTAATCATAGATAATTTTCCTTCTAATTGGTTTTTCATTAATTAAACCATTACAAAGAGTCAATGATCCAGGTGAAAATGGCAGTTACTGCTGGGAATCTTATGTATCATGCTGCAAAAAAAAAAACCTCCCTCATTAATTGTTACAGAGCTCTAGAGAGTAAGTCTGATTCAGGTCATGTAGGTCAGGCGTCAGAAAGACAGCTCCGGGAGAGCGAGAAAGAGTGAGAGAGGAGGTTTCTACGAGGTTTCTACGAGGCTTCATGTGTCAAATGTGTCGACCTCTACCTTGGAGGTGACACTCAATTCTTTCCCTATTTATGTGACATGAGTTCATAGCCCTGAGGGAGCTTCATAAATTAGATCTCGCCAGTGACTGTATTTCAATACCTGCCATTCCAGGGCGCCCCGCCTTATCTGGTGTTGCTAATGTAGACTCAGGAAGAATTTATTATAACTCTGTGAGTCAAGAAAAACAGGCTGCTTGTTACCAAAATGGCAATTAGCTGTAAAGTGAGCCTGAATGAGTGCTTTGACCAAATCTCCAGTTAGTGATCTCATAATTACTGCAACAGGAAGGTCCCTGGACTGGCTATGAAAACAGGACTGGATTAGTGAGAGATGGAAATGATGGCGAGGAGCACATTGGAGGCATGTGTGAAAATGACCTATAATGTGCCATATGAAGGTTGGCTAGATGGGCTAATGGGCTAGATAGACAGTCATTTATTGGTATGATTCAAGTCTACATTAATTGCAGAGAAGTAATAGACCTCTATTTGATGTGATTTAAGGTCAGAGCAGGAGTGACAAGGTATATTTTAAGATAAGATCCAATAAAAAAAAAAAAAAAGGCGGAAAATTCCAGTGTTATAGCAGCAGACAGGATATAATAGAGTATAAAGGCCAAAAGACAACATAACTGTGGAAGAGTATGAAATTAATCAATTAATAATCAAATAATCAACTATACATATGTAAAGAAAATGGTAGTGAATAGATACACAGAATGTACCCATGACCCCAAGGATTCCAGCACAGTGTGTTCATTTCCCTGCATTAACGCATTTACAGTCTGATTATTAAGTTGTGAGATGAATCAGATGTCTTTAAACAGGCAAATTGTGGCGAGCTGTGGCATTCCAGGACTGGTGCCTATTTAGTGTTACTAGCAATTTACTAGAAAGTTAGCCATTCAAGAAAACTCGCAAACACTCCCTAGATTGTGTTGTAGGAAGATGTCTTAGTCTTTGTTTTTTTTTTTAGTTTAAGGGTGCACGGTAAGTTTAGGATGACTTCATAGGCTAGCATCAGCCCAACAGTTCTAAGTGATTTGTGCACTGTCTTAAAGGACAAGTCTGCCAGTGACCATTATTTGTCAAGTCGAAATTCTAATTAAAAAAGACATCTATCAAACACTAGTGCCCTAGGGTTTGCTGTAAGTCAATAACTCAGAATGAAGCTTAATAAGAATAAAGACATGTCCAGACATGCTGTTTTGCTGAATGTGAACAGGCAGGTTAGGACATGTCTATGGCTGCGGGTGAGAAGAGCTGGATCAGTTCCCGATTCATTTGTCTAAACCAAAATGAATTCCAGTTAATGAATACAGGTGCCAGTTTGAGACAGAGCTAGGAGAAGTCGCTTCTTTTTCAGAAAGTTATTGTTCATGCTTGGCTGCCAAAAATACTGTGAACAGGGAAAAGTCTTCCTGTGGAAGGTTAATAAATAATACACACAAACACCCACTAACAGACATACAAACACATTCACACAGGCAGAGGAATCGCTAGATTATCTGAAGCACAGAAGATTTCCCACAGAAGAGTATGTGACTCATCCGATAATAATCATGTGACACAATGTAAACACTTTGCCTAGAGTTCTACAAGGAGGCACAATCACACATATACAAACACACACACACACACACACACATTTGTATTGCTCTACTTGTGAGGAATTTCTATTAACAGAATTATTACTGCAGTCAATTAATGCTAACCCCTAACCTTAACCTCAGTAATGAAAAGGCACCTTTTTTGGCTATTTTATTTTTTATTTTTGTTAAAAATCTATAACAGAAAAAAGCAAAATGTCCCCACAAGGTTAAAAATATCAGACATTCATATCATTGTGGGGACAACTGGCTCCCATAATAATAAATCTTTGGTTATAATAATTATTTTTATTTTTTTTTGTATTATTATTCTTTTTTTTTATTACACAGACACTTCATGATAACGCTTTATTATGGTAAGTCATACGTGTTTTATGAACCCTACTTCTCCCCCAATCTAATAATTGCCATTTCACACCCAGTTCGCTTCTTGGAAGGATGTCAAGCCAAACCAAAGCATCTTTTCGAAGAACAGGACAGCTGAATGCACTTCGAGTAGATGCTAACTTTCGTCTGCCTGTATATATGAGTTCCCAGACATCAGTGTTGATCTAATTGCCAGGGCAGAGAGGAATGCCACCCCTTTCAGACAGCAGGGACAATTATTTTACTATATTAATATATATATTAATTACTATAGACTTTTTATTAAAGAATTACTATAGACAAATACTTATTATGTGAATGAAAAGGAATCAAAACTATGAAAATACACAGAATGACAGAGTTAAGTATCATACAACTCTCCTTTATATTTGATGTTCTTGCCAGTTTCTTGACCAGGTTTGTTAATTTCGTCTTTACAACAGCCTCTAAGGATGTACTGTACCGTATGCTGAGCACTTATTGGCTGGCTATTTTTAAAATGAAATATTTTTGTTGTCATTAACTCCACTATTCGAATTTGTCTACAAAGCTATTTTGCATGTCAGCCTTCTGATCGAATGTCTTTCAGATCATGAAATACGTCAGTCATATGTCTATTTGACAGGTACGGCATGAGCTTTTACCCCAGCCCACATCCTGCAGACATTCATATGCACTGAATGTACACACACAAAGACACACAAAGTCACATTTCACTTAGACTCAGAGTTCATGTTGTACGTACTTCAGCTTTCTGGGTGACATCAAAAGTCGATGTTTTGTATTAGTGAGTAGACTCTCCTTCACTGTCTGAATGAATAACAGCATCAATGTAGCTTTCAGTGTTTCTAAGGAAACGGAGTGAAACAGAAATGAGAAAGATTGCAAAAGAGCAAGAGAGATGGAGGGTTTTTTTGTAAAATAATAATCCATTAGTGCTGGTACCATCATAGCCAAAATAGGCTTTATATTTTTCCTCTCTTTAAAGTATTTCATCTGATTTGCACTCTTTTTCTCTATTTCTGTCTCAGCTCATTTCTCTCCTTTGTTTACTGAGAAGTTTCTGTTGACACTGCTGGGATCTAGACAAAATAACTGAGAAAAGAATGTTCAAAGTGCAGTACAGCACACACTCAGGTACACACACACACACACACACACACACAAACACAGATTAGTCTGCAAGTCTGTTCACCTCCAGAGTTTGTCAATTTTTATATCTCTTTATTAATATTTAACTCTCGACCTCAAGTGATTAAGTCTCTGAGACATTGATCAGAATTCAAATCCCAGGACCGCTGGAGAACGGGTGAAGGGTCTTCGAGCTGCTTCGAGTCTACCCTCTGTCAATTCTAAATCACTTTGAGTAAAAGCAGCTGCCAAATGAATAAATGTAAAAACCAAGACAGGGTTTGTGCAATCTGTTCGTGTGTAGGAGTACACGTACACAGCCATGACAGGGCACGGATACGGTATCAGATGTATAATAGATTCTGCAAGAGTCTAGCTGCTAAATCATCGTCCATATTTATCGGCGAAAACGTTGCCTCAGCTCTTTTGGAAACATTAGCATCATGGCATAGATTCGATTACATTTCGATGTGATCCAAGCCTGGCCCTTTAAAAATAGACAAAGTCAGCAATGTACTACATTCCTGGCCATATAATATGAATATAGTAACTGAATATGAGCCAACGGTAACTGAAGCACCAGAAGCTGGAAGAGCTGCTGCATGTTCTTAGAGGGGTTTCGTAAGCTGCTTGCGCAAAATAAATTCAGGCCTGCATATATCCCATTCAAGGATTCAGCACATGTGGCCTCCTGTATGCATTCCAAATACTGCCTAGAGGCAAGAACACATGGACGTGATATGTATGCAAGAGAGTAAACAGCCAACGGAAAGCCAGAGCAGAAGAAGAGTAAGGAGTAGATATATTGATTGGATTGAGCAACGACTTTGCAACAAAAGCCAACTTCTGAAGAGAGAGCACACGTATAATCCTGTTATCATGCTCTCGTAGCGCTGTAGCTGTTGGCAGGTCGGGGTAACGGTTTGACACAGAGCACAATTTAAACTGACATCTCTGTTGGAACTTCAGATAAGCTTATCTATGTTTGCATAGCCATCTAGCTATGACGTCATGCCATTCTCAGACATTGCCCAAGGCCGTAAACTATAAATGGAGTTCATATGCAGATGAACTTTTTTATCAGTATCTCTCTTTTTTTGACACCAGAAACCCAACAGCTTGTAATCAGTGACTACAGTCACGTCACACTTCGCTCAAGACAAAACACTTTGGCAGACTGAGAGTGTGTAAAGATTTCCAGTAATACTGTGCATTAAGCAAGAGCATGCAGTGTTAAAGCGGATATGTCACACACATACAGTACAGGCCAAAAGTTTGGACACACCTTCTCATTCAATGCGTTTTCTTTATTTTCATGACTATTTACA
>JANCOA010000029.1:11978813-11991710 GCA_024363135.1 Leptodoras oyakawai | reverse complement strand
TGATATGCTTAAAGATTTTAACATCTTCAACTCAATGACTGAAACAGGGTGTGTAGACGATGGAGCAAAGGGTTACTGCTGTTTTATTTATACAGAATAATGAAACATTTTTACAAGCGTCATACCCCAGACGCAGAAAATACTTTCCTTTATTTTCACATTTATTCTGCTCACTAAGATTTTTTTTTTTTTTAAGAAATACTTTTACTATTTACTATCCAATAAATACTTTTAAATAAACAGACACAGCTCAAAGAGTATATTTTGAACTGAATTTTATTTTTTTTATTGCCTGACATTTTATTAGGTAATTGTATGTCATTCAACTTGCTGTGTAGTAAAGACAGCAGTAATCAGTACAACACCGTGGAGTATCTTTGCTTTGAGAGATGTGCAGAACCAGTTCGGCTGCAGAAAAGGTGCACACAGTATGAAAGAAAAAAAAAAGTTTAACAAAAATACAAATCAACATTTACAAGCCTTTAAACCATTTAAAAGTAGGCTGTTGCACAAAAAAGAGATCTTTCAGTAATGACATGGGATTTGCTTTTCTGAGATGCTATTTCCTGAGTGTAACTGAATTATTCCACTATTCACCCACATTTCTGTTGGACTGTTATTATAAAAACAATTACAAGCAAAGAAAGTAAAAAAAAAAAGACAGTAAAATTGAAATCTGTGTCAAATTAAATGAGATGTTTAGTCTAGCTTGTTTCAATGTTGTGTAGCATTTCCCCCTAAAACATCCAAAGCGTAAGAGAAAAAATAAGAGGGAGAAAAACATATGCAAGAGAAAAATAGCCCTTTGGCAGTTATACTTACATTACAGATCGTTTATTCATGCAAACACACAGATGGGCCAAATGATTGTTGAAATCATTCACCATGAAGATATTCACTATTTCATTTAAATGATATCTAACAGATATATGATTGTTTTATTGCTGTATTATTTGGTCCATTTCATCAAACCCTGTGCAACATCGTCACGATTTCACTCATTTACATTAAAATATTAATATAATGATTGTCTCATTTGTAAGAAAAAAAAAGAAAGAAGGTTTAACTGCCATTAATATTGCCCCATAGGAATAAACATACTCAAAAATCAATACTTTATGTTTAGATATACATTGTATTTCCACATTTAAATCAGGTTTTTGACTATTATATATTTCCTATAACAGGTTTTTTGGTCTCTGAAAAAAAATCATTCCATTATCTCTCAGGTCCTCAAAATGAAAGCCTGTACTCTCAGGAACTGGGAGTTTAAAATAACGATGGCTGTCAGAAAGAAGACAGGATGACGACATACATATAAGGCAGCACACACAGCATTCCCTGTGTGAATGAGAACTTACATAAAGCTCGGTTTGCACTGCTTTTGGTGTTCCCTTACAAAGATGCACGGTAAAACACTCCCAAAAAGGCACGAGTAATAATACGCATGTATGTAGTTTACAATATGAAACGAGTCAAGCCAGAAAAAAAAAAAAAAAACATATTTGTGAAGTTAAAGCCTAAGCGTCTGGAAATGCTGGCATGAGAGAGGTTACAGTTTGTGATATTGGTACAGTATACAGCATGTTTATCTCTTACCTCAAGCTTCAATATGTCAGCAATGTTGAAACCGTAACAGCGTCTAAAAATCTCCCTCAGTGCCACGATTGTCTAAGCTTCAAAACAGCATTAAAGGGATTGATTGGCTGAACGAGGAGGCGGTGTTTCATCTCCTCCTCAAAAGATGGTGCTCTCTGCTTGCATCTCAGAATCAGGGGGTGTAGCCTCAGGCTGTTCCACAGCTACGTGCGGGATAAGGAGCCGCCCGGGCCCCTGCAATGTCACCCCGACATCTGTACGGTATTACAGAATATCACGGTCAAAATCTCAGAGTGTCTGTGTGGTACTTAATATTTCTGTTTAGACGTTTAGCAAAATAAGCAAGTAAACATACACACCACGAATTTGTCATTTTGCTGGATGCATTTAATGCTTAATTTTAAAATCAAAGAGAAATCAGTAAAAAGGAAGCTATTCGTTAACTCATTGTAGCATGTTTAGACATTATCCGTGGTGCCTCATCATAGTCTCCTTAATTCCGTAGCATACTCCTAAGTAAATGTTAGGAAGCAGCATAGACATCAGGGGTCTCATTTATCAAAGTGTGCATAGGACAAGCCTGAATTCTGTGCAGGACAACCACCAGTCTGCAGTAGAAAATTCAAATGCACCACAGTTACGTGTGCCCACATGTTCTACATGTGCTCTACATATGCTCTTTTTACAGAATGCAAAATGCATTTTTAAAAGGATGAGCGTATTGTCTTGATTGTCTACATACAATTGGCATACAAATACAATAGATTTTTCACTGCCATGTTTGTAAATGTATTGCAGGGTAAGCAATATGAACACATGCAATCCATGTCATTATTCTGGTCATGGTTGGTTTGGAAATGCCAGACCCATCTCGAATTGCTGCTTGAAGTGTGCCCTTGACTAAAAAGCACAGAGAAGAAAAGGTTTAAGGGTGAGGCTGCGACTGCTGCACTTTTTGGCTTTTCAGAAAGTGGGCTAAGATACTGGCAGAGATGATGAACTAAAACTGGACTGAGCACATGAATTTGACTGATGATCCACTCATCACCCTCAGCAAATACGTTCCTGCTATCCTAAAAAAAACAGCCCTGCACTAATCAAGATCAATCCATCATCTCAGTCCATCTACATTTTATACAGAGTCACAGCAGTCAGCAATTACACTGGCAGTGAGTATAATCCTTTTCTACTACTATTGGCATAAACATGGTCTGAAGAATTTATATGCAAATCCTCAAGCACAATACAAAGTTGATTAATCACATTCTGTGAGTAGAAACATCTGTATGCATGGTTGATAAATAAGACCCCAGGGCAGTTTTAAAAAGAACGAGTTTGCTATGAGTTTGTGGCAAGCGTCATTGCACATGCAGGTTAGCTAGTGGTTAGTCTGTTATTTTTGGACAAGCAGTGTTAGTGTGCAAAAGCGTTCACAACGAGGCATTCAGCAACAACGCTATGCATTAGCTTTTAGTTTCGGCATCCTTACCATAGCCTGCCATTCAACTCTTAGTTCACAGGCAGGAGGTCACACATCTGTAACAATTTAACAATGCCACATCATGCTCAGGACACCCAATTAATTCGTCAATTACTCATGGATTACTTGGCAAGCAAGACATTCTGATGGCATCTGCTCATCAGAAAAGTAATTAACCAGAGGTCCACTGCCACAGTGGTCATGATTAATTGATTGGAAAAACAAAATCCCCCTATTTCAGTGAAAGCGTTGTTTATGAGAGGTGAAAAGATAAAGTGATAAGCCTGTAGAAGTGGCCTGAGGGGTGCAGCTGTAGATCGCAGTGCTCATGCTCATGCAGATGGATAGCAGAGGAGCCGTGTGATGAAACCGCAGAATGGGGTGCTGTTCAAACCAGAGTGGAGGGGGAAGGGCATGGCTGGCAACTGCTGAACTTTCCATTACCATTGAACCACTTTGATTCCTGAAGCACATGCTTTTTCTTCTATTTTTTTTGCTCTCCAGAGCTTTTTTTCTCAAACTAACACACTGCACATACCATGTGTCCGTTATTCAGGAACTGCTTAGACTTAGGCTTAAAGATGGACACGTTAGTTGAGAGAGAAACGTAACACTCCTTAGTTTAAAAGGAAGTTTAAAATTCCTGTGCCCTGCACAAACCACCCAAACAAGACCAGTGATTAAAAGAGAATAATGTTCACTGCTCATAGCAATCCATATGTTTACTGGAGCAGCGAGCCAAATCAGAAAACCTTTATCTCATTTATGTCATGTATGATTTTACTGATTGCCCACCAGTTATCAAACAGATAAACAAATTGAAAAAAAAAAAAGGAAGTCGGACCTCAGTTGAGACAAATTTGCGTCTGAGCAGTCTTCGGAGTGGTTTGGGTTTTTTTTTTTGCGACTGGGTTAAAACACTCCAACTTTGCATTTTTTCATCATGCAGACTTCTCCAGTTAATATAATTATACCACAAATCTAATGTGTAATTCACTGCTTGATCATTTCCCTTTGTCAGAAACAGTATGGTGTAAGAGAACCATTTGCAACCAAAATTTAATTTTTACACACAGGCATTTTATGAAACAGGAGTTACATGAAGGGCAATGAATTGTAAGATGAAAAATGAACAATGAAAGTGGTTGATATATGATAGTGATGACGCTGCTGCTGCTGCTGCTGCTGCTAATAAGCTGAAAGCTAATGGCAGAACAAGTATTCTAGTTACTACCTTGCTCAGGACAAGATCCTTAACCTGCGGAAGTATGCGGACAGTCAGTAGATGTTGTAATTGTAACTCTAAGGTCAGTGAAATATGCCATGCCTTTTGTCTGCAACATTTCAAAGTTTCCATCTTTATATAATGATGTAGGGAAAGATTGAGGGCAGAGGTTGGTTTGGCTTGAGCTTTAAATACTGAACCATTAACGAGGCCGATGATTTGCTTCAACATTCTGAGGCACAACATCCCCAAAACTTTGTCCAAACATATTATTCCGATTTACTCATGCGCTCCATATTTATGCATTGTTCCTATGAGAAAAGAAGAAGAAAAGCTAACTGGCTTTTTTATTATTATTATGACAGCCGTTCCTTTCCTGGATTCATTTTGCTAGCAAAGACTTTAAAGCACTGGAGTATCTGCTGTTCATCCAAATCCGATCAGAAGTCTATATTAGACTATATAGACTATATTTTATACACAGCATTTAATATTTATAATAAGGTGAATTAGTTGTGCTTTGCTGTACTGGCTAACTCTGGATTGGGATTATTGTGAGGCTACCCAAGAAGTATTGTGTGTAGGAATAAAGAATTAATTCAGGTCAAGCATATATAAATGTTCATATATAAATAAAGGCACCGGTTTGAGTGCATGGCCATTTATCCAATGGACTACAAAATGTGACATCAATAATATGGAATGCATCTTGCTCAAGTACTTAAAAGTTGGAAAATGTGGAAAAAGGTCTAAACATTTTAGCAATGCAAACAAGCGATGCTGCTTCTTTCTTACCTGTAATGATCTTGGAGGCTGAGTTACACACTCCATTAGTGCTCTCGCTGGGGGGCTGGGGTGGTGGTGGTACACTAGGTCTGGGCCGTGGTCTGGGAACTGGCCGAGGGCGGGTCAGAGAAGCAGAGGGGGTGGAGTCATGTGGGGGAGTGTCAGGAGGAGTGGGGCTGTTGGGAGGGGATGACTCATGGTCTGTAGAATTCTGTGGAGGCTGAGGAGGCGGGTGATTAGGGGCGTGGATGGCCATGTGATTACCAGAGTGGCGGCGAGGTAGGGTTACAGGCTGGGTGGGACTCGCAGCTGGGTTTTGGTTCTGTATAGATGAGGGGGGTGTGGCTTTCAGGGGCGTAGCTGTAGAGGCCACTTTAGGTGGTGCAGGGGCCTGTTTCTTAGTACCTGAAAACACAAGTTTTCTCATTTGTATTCACAAATACAGACTCTGAATTCAAGATTACTTAAATAAAAAAAGTACAAGAACATTTACAAGACCCATTTACAAAACTACACGCAACAGCACAACACATCGTGTTCATTTTATACATAGCACCAAACAATGGGAATGGTTAGATATATACATCCTGTTGAGACATGGGAGAGTGATTTACCTCTGCGCACCATGTGTGGACTGGGGCCTTTGGAAGCAGAAGTTGGCGTCCCCACTGTCAGCTGCCCAGGTGTTCCACTGGTGCCTCCAGGGCCGTTTCTCAGGGGTGGAGGTGTAGAGGTTGGTTCTCGTACAACACTACTAGTGTACAAACACAAATAGGATTAAACATCTGCATTATCTGAGTATGCTGTTAAATAAATATTTTGTTTCCCATGCTTCTTATAAACATGCATTTCCTATTAGAAACAATGCATGTTTGTAAATCAGTTCCAAATACTGTTAAAATTTACTATTTGTACTAAAATCACCAACTCAACATGCCATGCAATGATTTTTGTCAGCAGCAAGCAAAGGAAAAATGTAAACGGGATTAAAAGCATTAAGACTCCAGACAAGAATGAGGGCAGTGATTCAGACATGAGAAAGAGAAGAGAGACAGCAAACAGGATGTAAGGAAGGACGTCAGGAATCACTGACTGTGAGGAAGGCATGATCAGTCTGAGCAGACAAATGACTAAGAAGTTTCCGGATTGAAACTGGCATCTGAAAACCTTTAAACTCCTTAATCTCAGAAGGTAAAATGCTCTTTTGATTTGATTTTACTTACTTGTTCAGGATTTAATTGGTACGTTGATTTATGGGATTCATTAAAAGAAAGATAGTGAAAGTTACACTAGAGACAGCTTTACGCAGCACAGAATCATCTGGTAGATAAAGGTGATTTTTTTTTCTGATTGGCATCTGCAGCGTGGAGGTGAAAGGTGGTCTTTGTGTTCTCGGTCCTTACCTGCTCTCCTCAGCAGATTGCTGCTGGTTTATAGGCTGCTGGTTCTGAGTCACTACAGCTCCAGCCTCCAAGCCCCCTACAGCTGACTGAGAGGGGGCCTCGGACGCTTGGACCCCCCCTGCCTCCACCGGAGGAAGAGGGGGCTGGAAGGCTGGAGAGGTGTGCTGCTGCTGCTTTCTATTTAGAGTGCCAGTTCTACGAGGTGCATGCTCCGGATGTTTGCTAGCGGGGCTACAGGGGAGAGGGGAAAGAGGGTGAAACACTGACACCTGACAACCCTCTACCTGTGGTTCAGAGAGGCATTAGAGACCAGAAGACAGAGAGAAGTGAAAGGAGAAGGGGGCGGGGGTGGGGAGGCCACTACACACAAAGCACACTAAGGCAGGGGGTACAATGGTTAAAGAAAAAAAAAGGAAAGAATTTTGAGTTATTCTTATTTACAGTGTCTGTACTATCAGGCAGTATGCTTTATATTTTTCTTTGCTGTTTAGTTATTTGCAATATCTTAACTAACTTTAAATCATTGAGGTTATTGTATATAAATATATGAGAAAGTAGCTGCTTATGAGACATGACCTTTTTCTGCAGGTGCATTCTAACTTTACATTTGTATATTAAAGCAATGTTCCAGCATGTTTTCAATCTAATCCCTATACATTCTTTAGCATATGTGCAATTACTATACAGACCATTTTTGCTGTGCTTATAAAAAAGCAAAACATCTGTTTACTTGGGACTCACTTATATTGGAAGTCTAATGGCAGTTGATGGTGTAGTCAAAAAACATTTTCACAAAAGAGACTCTAAATTAGACTCTAATCTAGAATTTGTATATATTGTACCTAACTCACAATAACCATGGAAGTATTGAGTTCTGTCTGAAGTATAGATACCACAAAATGCTTCAGTGATGACAAGAAGGCTAAAAGTATATAACATCCTCCTTGCAGGTCTGTTTGTGTCAAAATTACTGTAATAACATAATAGTTGTAGCTTTGTATTTTGTGTTATACGGTGCAATGTTAAACATTATGCATTAATGACTTTCGAAAATTACACTTAAGACTTCCATTAGGTATGTTCTGAGTCAACTGTTTTTCCACACGTTGAAATGACTCTGAGGTAATCACACAAGTTGCCAGCAGGGAAGACAGAGATTAGGATGAAAAATGCTGGAGTTTTCTTTTAAGTCAAGACTGTTACTACTGTTAAATTGATCTGATTATACTAACTCATTTAATAAACTCCTCTACTACAGTGGCACCACATCAAATGACTGAAAGACCTTTCATCCTTTTTGACCTTTGAACCATTATTTAGTCTACAGACAGGAAATGAGGGTGTGGTACCGTAACCGTGAGTCATATTTAACATATTTCTCAGGAGTACAGCTACACGTAGAGAATCTGTGGCTTCAACTTATGTTAAACCAATTGATCAGCTTTGCCTTGTTAAGTAATCATAACTGAGACCCATGTTACTGAAGATCCAGTCAAGCTGAGTCATATCGCAGTGTGACTCAGTGAGACCCATTTTATAATACACAAATCATAGCACTCATTTTACCATGTTTGATCAAGGGAGAAAACAAATGTTTTATTGATGGAATGAAGCATACATGAAATGAAAACTGAAAGACAAAACACCTTGAAAATGAATGCACATGCGAGTCACTTCACACCCTCCGGAGATGGACTGTCCGCTTTAACTGTGACGGACTCATTGGCCACTACATACAAAGCTGACACAGTTGTGGATCTGGAGTCTTGTCTGTGAAGGCGAGGGTGGGATGGATACCTGTCTTTACGGGGAGTCTCGGCCTCAATTGCCCCCTGGCTGCCCGGGCGTCTCCGCTCTATAGTGGCATATTCAGGCTCGGGGGTAACACTGTATCCAGGCTGGTGCACAGGGCCAGTGGGCATCGCAAACATGCCTGACACATTGAAGTCCACATCTGGAGGACATGGAAAACAGGACAGAAGTTCACACAAACTTATCTATTAAACTGTTGTCTCAGAATGGTATAAATGCGTTAATAAAAGTAGAACTCCAAGTCCTTGGCTCAATTTCTTAACAACAACAAAACATATTACACACGCACATGTCCTTTATTGTAGTTTTTATAACAATAAATGGGGACTACAAATCTAGACACATGGGTTTCCACAGGTGTCCACAATCTATTGGCCATAAAGTGTAAGACATATCCAGCATTTTAAAAGAAATGTTACAACAGTACTGTTAATAAAATCTGTATACAGTAGATAATGTTTTTCAGATCTAGCCTACTTTAATTTCATATTCTTGTTATTATGCCTAAAGAAATAAATAGTAGCATTATTGATGCTGAGCAGTGCTGAAATGCATGTTTAGATAAAGTGCTCTGGATAAACATGATGCTTAACTTGTACCTTCTGGGAAAAACCAGTCTGCATGCTGGATGATGGGCTCAATTATAGCCACCACATGGACAGAGGTAGCAGCTGCCATTTCAGCAAGACTCCTAAAGATACAAGAAAACAAACAGACTCAACATCTTTCATTAATTAATATTTGATCCAAAACTGTTCTAAATGTTGAACTACACAAAGAGAGATACTGGATGAGTTGCTATGTCTGAGTAACTCACCCCTCAGTTTTGGCCCACAGCAGGTTTGGTCCCAGTACAATAGCAATGTTGCTTGGGGTCATCTTGTTGACCTCACTGTCCTGAGCTAGCTTGGCAAGGAACTTCACCAAATATCTTTATGGACACAAAAAAAATGCTGTTATAGGACAAAAAATATGATGCTGTAATCCCATTTCCTATAAGAGCATATTATTTTTTAACAGCTTAACCTACTTCAGGTTAGCCTTGTTGGCCTTTGGCAAACTGTCACATGTTACCCACAATGCCTGCAATCGCTTATCTGGATCAGAAATACTGCACAGAAAGTCACATACAGACCAATAAGAAGAAATTGAAAAGAACATGCAACACAATTAGAATAAATGTATTCTTTGAGGTTAAAAATGTTAAGTCAAACAGATTTTCTATGTATTCACCATATACATCACCATACTGCTATGCAAGTGTTCGTGTTCTGCGTGTGTATAGAATGTGCAAGATGCCATGTATTTTACTTTGAGGCTTGAATCCACTCATCATACAGCTGGAAGGTCATCAGCGGTTCAGGCAGCTCCCTCAGGTATGACTTCAGGGCTCCTGATTACAAGAAACCATCACAAAAAAAAAAACATAACACAAGGACCTTGTTTCTCATGCCAAGCATGTCAACTATTGCAAAAGAACTTGCAGTGACAGAGTACAGTTTTATCTGTGAAATCAGGTTAGGCTGGTTTTCAAATCCTTTTTTGTGTGTTACATATAACAAAACTGACAAAGGTCATAGAAAATATATGGCTTCCACATACAACAATATTAGTTGTATAGACAAGATGACTAACGCACCAAATATTTTTTTTTATTGCAAATGGAACATACCAGCTACAGCATGGGGGTCAGAGTAAAACTCTTCCAGCTGAGAAGTTGAACAATCCAGTGCTGCTTTGAGCTTCTTTAGTTTAGAGGCTCCTGCAGCAATACGAAACAATCCCTGCAAAAATGTAGTATACATCTCAATATATTTACCAAGCACATAAAAACAGTTGGGGGGAAAAAAAATCTGAAAGTAATTTAGTGGAGTTTTCACACTGATAAGGGAAGAGAAATGGATGTCTCGTTTCAGTTCTATTATAAGACCCAGCAGTCTGTGTGTCAAAATGGAAAGGAGAAGTGAACTACACAATAACATCAATAGTTGCAATTACACTTCCACAGCCTGACTGAACTAAAGCAGGGCTGTCACGAGTTAGTCAGTTAGTCAAACAAATGGGTTGTCAAATTTATATAGTTTACCTCAGATTTAGTCAATAGGACAGGACATGTTAATTGTATGTTTTTTAGTAGTGTCTCTGCTTACTGTGTCTCAAACAAAATAATTTTTATAAGTATAAGCCTATACATTTACCTCAAAACATCAAGTTCTTAAAAAGAATGTTACATGTTATACAATGTATAATTGACTCTATTTACTCTATTAAAACACTAACACTACTGGGGCAGCCATCTTAGATCGTTGTAAAACCTTTTCTTCTGGTGCATCATTTTTATGAATTCACAGCACACACACTCACAAACACTAGTAATGTTTCACAACATGCATCTTAGACTTCAACTTACCTTGTCGCTTAGCCTCTACAGCAAGACTTCATGATTAGGGTACTGGTAAATCACCTTTAGATGAGGATTTTAAATTGGGACTGAATATTTAAAGATTATGGCTATGATTTAGGTCTATGGCGAGGCTCATTACCTCCTCTTTCATGCCTGTTTCCAACAGCATCATCACACAGGCTTCTATAGGCAGAGCAATCTCCCTGTTACTGCGCTTAAGGTGCTCCTCAAGTGCTGTGCCAAAGGCTGGCTTCTCCATCCATGTCTCTGTTCAGAGAGACAATAGAAAGGCAGGCAGTGAATGAGTGAGTGAGTGAGAGAGAGAGAGAGAGAGAGAGAGAGAGAGAGAGAGATTCACTAGGCTTCACAGCACTGATTCTGGACAGTGACTTAAATAACAAATACAGTGACTTAGTAGTCATATATGACAACATTCAGATGGGACAGAACCATTATCTACTGTTTTTACAGCAGGCAGACAAACCATAATCTGTTTCTGTTACTAGGTTGGGTTTTATATCCTATTTGGATTACAAAAACACTCCAGTCTTTTTGTAAGTGGTCTTTTCTAGCATCTCTCCCTGAAACCAAAAGTACTCTCATGGTTTAAAAATGCAGAACAATAAAATATAGATGATGTTTAATAGGACCTGAAAGTGAAGAATGCTTCTAGGCATTTATGGGAAGTCATTGAATTATTGAGTTCCTAGAACAGGTATAGCTTACATGCATGTTAAGGTCATGTGACCTACTAATGATGTGTGCAGCCACAAGCTCTACAAATAACACTTTTAATAAAGCACCAAAATAAAGCACAGGCTGTATTAAAATAAAGTGTGTATAGTATGCACAAGTATTTTAGTCTGACATATGTGTGTATGCTGAGTAAACACTCCTTCTGCCGTGATTTAACCAGATATTGCTTATTAATGGGAACTGATCACAATTACTACTTACCCCTCTAGCAACTTTACTTAACAGACATGTCTGGAAATCTTAACCCACCCCAATTCTACTTTTAATTGTTTTCTTTGTTTTATTCAATACTATTTGCTTTTTACATCATGGAAATGAAAGCTATTATAACATCTCTGTATTAAACCTTATGGCCTACCTTGCTGTGCTGTGATAGTGGGCAAGACGCTTTCAATGGAAGCCAGAGATCTTCTGTGGAATTCTGCCTGGGCCTCTAATAACTAACGAGGAAGCAGAAGATTTCTTACATGACTTTCTTCATTAGTGTTCACATAACAGAAAATGGGACAGGAAAATGCAAACAGTGGGATTTCTGGAATTAACAGTCATAATGCATTTCAGTCTTTAAAGCAACGGCTCGGCACTCAGCCATGCTTAAATGGGAAACACAAGAAAAGCATTTGTGTAGAAGATGTATTACACTGACGCATCACTGGACAGCCGAAGGAGAACTCACCATGACGTAATAACGTGCATATTCTCCTTCCTTGGAGGAGAAGTTGTACATGTCAGCAGCCAACTGATCCTGAAGGACAAAGTAAGGTATGTTTATTCAGAAAACACTTCATGAAGAGACGTCAAATTCTTTTCAATCATACAATCTGCCAACAGAGTTGCAATAGTAAGCTGTACTGTGAGATTCTTATTTGGCCATGCACAATTTAATTTGTTTTCCATATTTCTGTTTTTTTTTTGTTTTTGTTTTTTTAAGGCATCTCAGGAATGTGTCTCCATAATTTCCCAATCTCCCCCTCTGACCTAGCTCTGGGTCAAGCTTCCTTGGAAATAAATTAAATGTGCCTGAGCATGCATTTATTCAGTATTTTAAACCCTTTTTGGTGTTTCCTGTGTTGCTCATTAATATGTTGATAAGCTCTTCTCTGAATGGTTGGTATATGATACAGAAATCAAAAACTTTAATGTCATTGTGCAAGATCTCACATATCCAAATAATGGTTTGCACGCCCTACACCCACTCTGTGCTCAGCATGTTGCTGTAGATTTATAAGACAGCACAGGCTATTTCTTTGTACAGGTCACAGGTAGGAAAATAAAATGATCCTCCTTGTTAATATAGGCAGCTACATTGTCATAATGTCTAGTTAGCTATACTAAGTACTTGGAGTAAATAAATGTAGCTAGCTAATTATAAAACTTTAAATATTAAATGCTTCAACTGACAAAATGTAGATAAAATCACAAAGCATGGTTA
>JANCOA010000029.1:11840936-11855864 GCA_024363135.1 Leptodoras oyakawai | reverse complement strand
TGTGTGTGTGTGTGTGTGTGTGTTTAGGATGGAGTGGCAGCCGGATGAACAAGGACTCCAGCAGGTCCTTCAGCTCCTGAAAGACTCTCAGTCCCCTAACACGGCCACGCAGAGAGCTGTGCAGCAAGTATCCTACTCGCTGGAAATCCAGCCTTTTCCTGTCTGCAGCTTGAAGTTGTTTCACACTTGAGTGGCTCTGTTTCTCACCCAATGTAGATAAGGTCCAGTGATTGGTAAAGAAGCAGCCCAAGGCAAGCAGGTGTCACGTCTGGGGTGTTAAAGTTCATGTGTAGTTGCCTGAATGACCACCATTAGGTTTAAGAACGATACTAAATCCTACTTCCAGCTGACTTGTACGAAACAAAAAGAATCACTGGATGTGAATGTTTCACACCGATGTGTCACCTTGATGCTGTAGTGCAAGCTACTCTTGATTGGTGATACTTGCTCCTGTGTTGATTAGCCCAGGAAGCTGTCATCATTTGTCTGCTAGTATAATGCAGTAGTATAACTGCACCATGCAGTTAAACGTACTAAGAGGAGAATGGTCACAACGTAGAATAAAAATTTTATATGGGAGGAGTAACAGAACTGGTCATTGCCAAAGCGCATGCCGCCAAACTGCTGGCTTTTCGTAGGTAGCTACATCCTGGCTGGATTTGGCAAATCGTATCCTGTCTCGGGTAGAGTGCATAGTGTGGGTTTGGTTAGAAGACTTTGGTGTCCCTGTGTATGTTATAATCTGGATATTTTCAGGAAGCGGTATAAGGAATGAATCTTCACGTTGCACTGTTGAGCCCTTTTTTTGGAGATGGTTAAATAAGGCAATAAGGAAGTGAGATTGTTTTCCTCTGGTTTGTCCCCGTCTGTCTTGATGATCGTTCACCTGAACTGAAATCTGACTTAAGACGTAACCACCAACCGTCTGTAATGTTCGTTTTTGATGCCCGAACACGACATCAGTGTCGGTTTTGCGTCCTGCCAGCTTCAGCAGTCATGAAGCATGATGGAATGATGTTTTCAGATGTGGCTTGGAGACTCGGCTGCTTTTTATACTAAAACGCTCAGGTGGTTTAATGGATTGGATTTAAAGCTTGACGACTTTTACACCAGATGTAATCCTGATATTCAGTAGACATGATGCAGCCAGGTGTAAATGTTTGGTTATAGTTTATCTTGGTCTATCACGCCTTCTCTCTTCCTCAATTTTTTTACTAGCGTCATCTCTGTTCCTTATTAACGTGTTTAGATTTTGTCCTGGGTGCCGTCAGGGGAGTGAGGGTACACCCTAATTTGGCATTGCATTGTGGAAGCTGTTTCAGAATGTTTCTCGGTGAATTATAGCTTTTTACAATCGGTTACGGTGGTGCAGCTGCTGCACTGGTGGGTGAGCGGATTTACTGTGCTTGGCCCACGAGCGTTTACTCTCCACAACATTTCCTTAACCATGCCTTCAGAAACTAGAACAGCTGAACCAGTTTCCAGACTTCAACAATTATCTCATCTTTGTCTTGACAAGACTGAAATCTGAGGGTAAGTTATGATTGGATGCTTTTCATCATCCCAGCTTGTTCCCTGCTTCACCCGTTTCTTTTGGTCTCTTTTCGCACAGTTTTTCTCCTCTTTACCCTTATTTTGCTTGTTCCTGTCTTCCTAGTTGCCTAGTTGGAGCCTCTGTATGGTTAACCTGTGTGTGCTTTATCCCTCGCAGATGAGCCGACGCGTTCCCTCAGCGGTCTGATTCTGAAAAACAACGTAAAGGCTCACTATCAGAACTTCCCCCCTGCTGTGGCAGACTTCATCAAGCAGGAATGTTTGAGCAACATTGGGGACCCATCTCCACTCATTCGTGCTACAATTGGTATGTCTTCTGTGCCAAAAAAAATTAAGCTCAGTCTTTTGTCATCGTTCTGTGTCCTGGAGTCTCCATCTCAAACCCGCTTCATGGGCATAACTAATGTATATTCTTATTTGAGCTGTCATATACAAAATTAGACCTTGCCATAGATTTGGGATTGAATTCCTTCCTTCTGCTAAAGGGATACATAATACACTACTTACTCATTTATTTATTTATGTGGCTGAAAAGGCGAATTAAAGAGACTCGTATTCGCTGAGTAACCCGTGCTCATAAAATGCTGATAAAGGTGTCTCCCACGCAGGTATCCTGATCACAACCATCGCCTCTAAAGGGGAGCTGCAGACGTGGCCGGAGCTTCTTCCTCAGCTCTGCAACCTACTCAACTCGGAAGATTACAACACCTGCGAGGTCTGCGCTTTGTCATTTCAAAACCGTTGTTTCATCTCATTTCTCATTCAGCCCGTGCTTCTTTTTGGCATAGAGTCTGAGGATATAAAAGCTGTCAGACCCGTGTTGTGAGTTTGACTGCAATGGCGGTGTTGAATAGCTGAGATTAAGGCATTTTTTTATTTGTAATGCCTCTAGCTCAGCCTGCTAGCATCTAATCGCAGCAAGCCTGGGGGCAAGAACAATCAATTGGTGCAGCGTTGCCATCCCTGAAGATGAAGGGGTGGGATCTACATCAGTTATTTAGAGCAAGCCTGCTTGCGTACTCCTTTGAAATAAATCCACACTAATTTGTTTTCTGGTGTTAAAAAAAAGTCTGTTTTGTTGTTCAAAGAGAATTTGTACACGATCAATAATGTACAGCGTTCTTGGTGCCACTGTTGACCACAGGTAGTGTACTGTTTTGGCACATTTAGTGTTGGCAGTCAGTGGTGTTGGGTGATATTCGACGAAATACAATCGATATGCACAGCGAGTGTTTAGATTATGAAACGTGCAGTAATATGGGTTGCCTCTGCTGTATCTTTTTCTGTGCTCTCAGGGCTCATTTGGTGCCCTGCAAAAGATATGTGAAGACTCATCTGAGCTGCTGGACAGTGACGCATTGAACCGTCCTCTAAACATCATGATCCCTAAATTCCTGCAGTTCTTCAAGCACTGTAGTCCTAAGATTAGGTAACTCACAGGACAGTAAGCACATCATGTATCCCTGCCAGGGCAGTGGACGTATCTACCGCACAGATAAACCTTATGTGATGGGTAACCTTCTGTTTCTACAGATCTCACGCTATTGCTTGTGTGAACCAGTTCATCATTGGTCGAGCTCAAGCGCTGATGGACAATATCGACACCTTTATTGAGGTAACTCGTGATAGCGATGTACTGCGAATGCCTGTGTTCGTCCCGCTGCAGTTCATCACGCCTGACTCATCTTTCTGTGGTGTGATAGAGTCTGTTTGCGCTGGCTGCAGATGAAGACTCGGAGGTGAGGAAGAACGTTTGTCGAGCTCTGGTCATGCTGCTGGAAGTCCGAATCGACCGCCTTATCCCACACATGCACAGCATTGTTCAGGTAAGCCCCCTCATTCCAAACACACACACAAACCTTCACTAGAATAACCAATCAGCATTTATTTATTTATTTATTTATTTATTTTTATTTTCCCATTTTCAGTACATGCTACAGCGCACACAGGACCCAGATGAGAACGTGGCTCTGGAGGCTTGTGAGTTTTGGCTCACTCTGGCTGAGCAGCCCATTTGTAAAGAAGTTCTGTCTGGACATCTGGTTCAGTGAGTTATCAGAAATGTATTATAGACTCTCTATATAGATTTATAAATGAGCTAGCCTGGCTCTCTTGGAGCCCGTAAACCGCATCCCTGTCTGATTGTCCAGTCACCGGGGTCAACGTTTACATTTTACAGTGATAACAGAGACACCAGAAAGCCTGTGCTTTTCTGTTTATTCAGCATGTGCATCAGCTGGTTGCTCTGTCTCTCTAGCAAACACTTTAGATTTTGTTAGCTTGCAGCCGAACGAGCCTTACATACCCTATTCAGGTTGAGAAGTCACGTTGAAAGGTAATACAAGAAGGTGAGATGTGACTGACTGATTTCTGAAGCAAATTAAGTCTTTCAGGTTGAGCGATGTCTGCCGTTTTTAAAAGCAAAGCAAATGATACTCCTTTGCATAAAATTTACGTCTGTCTGCGGAACCTCTGTTGGCTCTCGATGGGGATCACCAGTTTGCAAGTGGATACAAAGAAAGTGTGCTTTACACTTACACCATTTTTTTTTCTTTTTTATAAAATTGCACATTTGTGATACTTTTTGAAATGAATTATCCAGAAAGCAAAACCTCCTTATAAATACAAGACACTTTTAGCAAAAACTTATTCCTTTTTTTTTTTTTGTAAGGGTACAGGGAATTTTAAGCCTTTTCCAGTTTCTCTACTTAGAAGCTAAATGATGTTCAAGTATGGATTATAGGATAGTTTGTCTAAAGAATTTACTAGCCTAGGAAGTGGCCGAGTGGCATGCTGGGTGGAGACTGGTGACGTGTAGGTCATGCTTTAATCCTGTCACTATGGAGATGATGACACCATAGTCCCTGACTGTTAGTGATACTCTGTGTATTCATACTGTCTGATCCACTGCAGCCCAGCGTCTCTCACCTGCTGGCCACCTCCATGTCCCGTATGTGTGTAGAGTACTAGAAAGCATATTTTAGCATTCCTCACAGCATCGTCTTGTGGCTTTTGCGCTCGGATTTTAACACCGATCGTGGATGTTTATACAGAAACGGTGCTTTATCTTTGCCAAAAATTCACTTACATTTTACTAGCACATGAATGAGCCAGCTGCAGGTTACAGTAGCAAGGAAAATCTCAGATGAGGAATAAATTTTGCGAGGAGTCTGACTCTGAAGGGAATCCCTGCTTGTTTGCGTGGCACCATGTTGAGTCACTATTTTTTTTTTTACAGCTGTACGCTATAAAATGAAATGGTACTGATGAAATGAAAAAGTCATCTGTGCTGATTGACCTTTGTATTTCTCTCAGAAACTTGGCTAGGCACTGTGGTAAAACTGGCCATCAAGGGGTGGGATAGAGTGTGTATCATGTACAACACACTTCATATTTTCCAAATCTCCCTCCTTTTAGACTGATTCCTATCCTGGTAAATGGAATGAAGTACTCTGAAATCGACATAATCTTGCTGAAGGTGAGCACACTTTTGTTGCTTTTATTTGTTGAAGGCTTTTGTCCAGTTTATGGCCTGTCTATGGGAATGACGATATCTTTTGATCTTGAGACTCTTCTATGATGTTTCATGTATTCATACTGTCTGACCCTGAGGCCTCATGTCTGCAGTTCACTGTGTTGATGATTTGTATTTGTGGGAATGGAACCATTTCTGTGCTGCACAGTGTTAAGCAGGCTGTTAAGTATTACAGCTAACGTGATCTTACTGTGTGGGTGGAAGGTGTGATTTCTCTTAACTCGTCTGTCATGCATCGAAGGCGGCTTTGTTGGAACATGGTCGTGCAGTTAAAAATAGACCGCTTTTCATTTAAGCATTTAAAGAAGTCATTTCAAGTCTTGGTTCCATTAGAGATTCATTCCCATGCTGATGTTCTTTTCAGACCAGGCAGAAAGTTGTAAGATAAAGAGAATAATTTGGTTATTTGAGGACGGATTGCTGTTTTGACCACCACAAATCCTGTCGGTAATAATCAACCGTTTGTTTGACCTTGTAGGGTGACGTAGAGGAGGACGAGGCTATTCCGGACAGCGAGCAAGACATTAAGCCACGCTTCCATAAGTCTCGCACAGTCACGCTGCAGCATGAGGGCGGCGAGGGAGAGGAGGGGGAGGACATTGACGAAGATGATGACGACGACGACGACACTCTGTCTGACTGGAATCTACGTAAGTGCTTACAACTATTCAAACGCTTCTCGGGTTACGTTTAGTTAATTGTATTGCTTAGGATTTTTTCATTAAAGTGCATCCATATTCTATTATTAGATAGGTACACACTGGTAGTGAGTGTGTAAAAACAAGGCCATTATGACTAAACATAAATGGGATGATGAGGGCCGTGCTGGTTTTAGTAGAAGTGATGACAAGCTATACTTTGATGTTCCATGATGCTCAAGTATTCATACTGTCTGATCCACTGAGGCCAGCGAGGCAAATCTATGTATTCCATACTCGTAATGCCTAAAGAAAGTATGAGGTGTAACAGTGATTTGATCAAAAATATCTTGACATCACACACCCTCTTAAAACATAATGTTTTTAATCCTGTCTTCGAGCTTTGTTTTGCAGAAATCCCATATGTTAACATGGGAAATGATCTTCTTTCCATTTTTAGGAAAATGCTCAGCTGCAGCGCTGGATGTGTTGGCGAATGTATTCCGGGATGAATTGCTACCCCACCTGCTCCCTCTGCTGAAGGACTTGTTGTTTCACCCTGACTGGGTGGTCAAGGAGTCTGGAATCCTGGTCCTGGGGGCGATTGCTGAGGGTATTTGTATTCTACCATTAGCACAGTCATTTCATGTGTAGAGGTTTTTCTTCATTATGTGGTTTCCATTCTGATTCGCAAACTATAGCGTATAGTGCGTTTATGACTGAAGAAGTTAAGCTGCTCGTTCACTTATTCCCTGTGTTCGTGCTCTCCCCTTTGTAGGATGTGTGCAGGGAATGGTTCCCTACCTGCCAGAGTTGATCCCTCACCTAATTCAGTGTCTGTGTGATAAGAAAGCTCTGGTGCGCTCCATCGCCTGCTGGACGCTGAGCCGCTACGCTCACTGGGTGGTGAGCCAGCCGCCTGACGCCTACCTCAAACCGCTCATGACGGAGCTTCTCAAACGCATTCTTGATGGCAATAAGAGGGTGCAGGAGGCAGCCTGCAGGTATGTGTGGGCAAAATGGCAACAGTCACTATGTAGCTGACTTTCTGGCATTCAGGATTGTAGAAATTTAGATGGTCTTTTAGGGTTGATGTAATCTACCTAAAATAATATATGTAATCTATATAAAACCATAAACCGTGACATTTCATTCTGACTAAATGTAATTTAAGCTATAATTGCCATCAACTTTTTTTTTCCCTTTTAAAATGGTAAACAGGCATGTTTTAGTTTAACTACAACTTCTGTGTTGTCTGTGCATGTTTGAATTTTCTTTTTTTCTTTTTGCATGCACTTCCCTGTTTGACATTTTTCTTGTCATATTTCTGAGTAATGAATCAAACCTTTGAGTAAGTCTTCAGCCATCGTCTTCTACATGCCTTTCAGCTGAAGACTTTTGCACATTCATTTGTTGAATAGTGTGTACTGTGATCTCAGACCTATTTTGCTCTGTTTCACGTTTGACAAATGAACTATTGCTATTCATATATAAATAATTATATATAAATCGATTTTGATGCGATTCAACAGTGCCCTCAATGGATTTATAAATTAGATAATTATGCCGGTGGGTTGAACTTGCTAGGCAATTATTTAAGAAGTTATTCAGGATTTTATATATTTATTTTACAAAAATGGTAAATCAATGCGTCACAGAAGCCTAGCTAGACTCTCATTGTTTCTCATCTTTTCCCTGCAGTGCGTTTGCAACTCTGGAGGAGGAGGCTTGCACAGAGCTTGTTCCCTATCTCGGCTATATTCTGGACACACTGGTCTTTGCTTTTGGGAAATACCAGCACAAAAACCTGCTCATCTTGTATGATGCCATTGGGACACTGGCTGACTCTGTGGGCCATCATCTCAACCAGCCTGTGAGTTTTCAGCACTGACTTAAGTTTAAACAAACAAGCTATTCTTCTTGAGATGCATATTAATATATCCATTATCTTAATTAAGAACTTCTAACTGAACTTCTATTTAACTTCTTAATTGAACCTCTGTTTGCTTAGTCTTGCTATATGTACTCCACATTCTTACAGGAATATATCCAGAAGCTGATGCCCCCTCTCATCCAGAAATGGAATGAACTGAAAGACGAGGACAAGGATCTGTTTCCTTTGTTAGAGGTGAGGATGTTGTGATTATAGGCTGAATTAAATGTTGCATTAAATACAGTACGATGTCTTGCCCAGTGGGAATATTTTCATTGAGATTCTTTCTTGTTCTCTAGTGTCTCTCATCAGTGGCCACAGCTCTGCAGAGTGGCTTCTTGCCGTACTGTGAACCAGTGTATCAGCGCTGTGTCACTCTGGTGCAGAAAACCCTCGCGCAGGCAATGGTGAATGCATATACATGCATACAATTTTATATAATGCATTTCTGAAGTAGTGTTGCAACAGAAGCAGGATGGTCATGTTAATATATCCTGTATATCTCATAAACGTCAGATAAGGCCATTTTTGGCAGTTGGTTAACACCATTAGCTTTTGTGACATTAACAAATAGTTTATTTTCTTGAAACACTTCCTGATCTGCCCCTCATCCTTCTAGATGTATAACCAGCACCCGGAGCAGTATGAGGCCCCTGATAAGGACTTCATGATCGTGGCTCTGGATCTCCTGAGCGGCCTGGCTGAGGGCCTTGGAGGCCATGTTGAGAGACTGGTGGCTCGCAGCAACATCATGACCCTCCTCTTCCAGTGCATGCAGGTACGTCAAAGAAGGTAACACTTATGCATGTCACACAAATATATATGTTTGGGAGGTTAAAACATTCTTTCCTTAGGACACTATGCCTGAGGTGAGGCAGAGCTCATTTGCTTTATTGGGTGACCTGACCAAGGCCTGCTTCCTTCATGTCAAACCCTGCATCTGTGAGTCCTGCCGTGGCAGTAACTCTCCTACTGTTCAAAATCATTGCAGCAATGTTGATGGCAGAACCAAATATAGAGTGTAATTAAGTATGATCTATTGATTGTGTGTGTGTTTGCTCTGCAGCTGAGTTCATGCCTATTCTGGGGTTAAACCTGAACCCAGAGTTCATTTCTGTGTGTAATAATGCCACCTGGGCCATCGGGGAGATCTCCATACAAATGGGTGAGTTTGGATGTCTGGTAAAAGAATACTCCCTCCATCCACCACAAATCTGTAATGTGTTTGGTTACCATGGGGAAAAATGTTCCATTTCCCTGAGACAAGAATGGACATCCCATCTATCCAAAAGAAAATGTAAATTTAAACCTAGCTGTTAATTCAGTCTTGGGAGAAAGCTGTACTCTTTCCACACTGGCGCATTACTTTAAAAAGCAGTTCTAGTTGCTGGTGCTTTTTTATAATCCAAGCATGATCAGGCAGAAGTTATAAACTATAGGGTTTGTTTGTATAAATGCCACACATTTTTACCTCTGAAAATTAGTTGGTCTTTGTTTAATCTGTAAATCGGTGTAATTCATCTTTTCACACATCTCATGAAGGCTCACATTTTTACAAAAGTAAGAATTTGTTTTTCTCAGTAAAGAGGCAGTCCTTGTCTTTGGTAATCACACGCACATTACATATGCAGTAGATGGAGAATAAATTGAAAAGGCTCAGGAAAAAGTATACACTGACCTGCCACTTTAATAGGAACACTAATAGCCTTGTTGTTCATGCAATTATCCATTACTTTAAGCACCTGAGCTATATTATGTGTTTCCATGCATTGGACTACTGGCACATGATTGACTTTAATAGGTATGTGTTCTTATTAATGTGGCTGTTGGGTGTATTTCTTTGGAGGATGAAAATTTAAATTGTCATTAGCTTTTAAGAAAGATGCTAAGACAGCTTGTGTTTGTGTACTCTTAGTCCGGTGTACTCGTGTTTTAGTCCTCCTCTTGGGCATCTTGTGTGTATGTGTGTGTGTGTGCGCGTCTGTGTGTGTATGCATTCGTTTTTGCATGCTAGGCTGCAGGCAGGCTAGTGACAGTGTTTGGTGTCTCTACAGGCTCAGGTGACAGGAAGCAGGGAGGTGATTGTGCAGGTGAGATAGGAAGGAAGCTGATCGTTTTATGTGAAAACGGACTGCTTTACTTTTTCTCAAATGGTTTACCCCAGTGATCAGTGATACTCAGTACTGGTTGGCTGTCTTCCCTCTTTCCCCTGTTTATTTGGCTCAGAGCTGTTTTTTCTTGCGGTCTCAGGTGCAGAGATGGAGCCATATGTGGGGCTGGTGCTTAACAACCTGGTGGAGATTATAAATAGACCAAATACCCCCAAGACGCTGTTGGAGAACACAGGTATAACATTTACAGTGGGACCTTCTGTACTTCTGTGCCGCACTGACCTTTATGATGAACTGTGAAACAGCCAGAACAAAATCTGTGCTGTGTAATTTCATATTCAGATTACTTTTTTTTCCCCATTTTGTCCTGAAACAGCCATTACTATTGGTCGGCTGGGATACGTTTGTCCTCAGGAGGTGGCACCTATGCTGCCTCAGTTCATACGACCGTGGTGAGTCTTTGAGCCCTGCTCCCACATCACAGAAAATCTATCAACATTTGATAGTTTTGATCCTGATGCAGTTTCTTCTATTTGAATTCCTTGAAAATGTTATATTCTTTGTAATTCAGGTGTCAGTCGCTCAGAAACATCAGGGACAACGAAGAGAAAGATTCAGCCTTCAGAGGCATCTGCTTAATGATTGGTGTAAATCCTGGAGGTGTCGTGCAGGTAAACGAACAGTACTCATTTTCAATTCAGTTTAAGTGATGATAAAAGAATAAAGTATTCAACATTTTCTGCTTGTGGTGCTGCCCTCAATATTGTTGTTTCTGATCTCAATTCCTGGATCCTAAACTGTCGACTTGTCTTAAGAATAGACCTGCTATTGCCGTTATGTTTGCTCTGCCTGTCAGCCATAGACCCTGTTGAACAACACCCCCCCCCCCCCCCCCCACACACACACACACACACACAATCTACATTTATTCTGAATGTTAACCTACAGTGTGGGTTTTTTTCCATACAGGACTTCATTTTCTTCTGCGATGCTGTGGCATCTTGGGTGAACCCAAAAGACGACCTGAGAGACATGTTCTACAAGGTAACCATCAATAGCAGGACTTTTTTTTTTTTTCTCCCTTCTTTTTCTTGGTTAAAGAAAGCTAAGGGATGTTAATACAATCCGTTGCAGATCTTGCATGGCTTTAAGGACCAGGTCGGAGAGGAGAACTGGCAGCAGTTCTGTGAGCAGTTTCCCCCACAGCTGAAGGAGCGGCTGGCGGCCTGCTACGGCGTTTAGGCGCCCCTCCTCACTGACACAGGACACGCCTGTTAGGTACAGCTTCTCCATGTTCATATTTACCTCAGCTTTTATTAAATGGCATTGTTCAGTCATGCATACTCCTGCTAGACTTTGACATTCTTACAGACAGTTTTCTGAACCTGACGCCATTTGCATGGAGAGTTCAGTGCGTTAGGTTGAGTGTGAAAATGTGATATTTGGAGCAGATAAAGCAGGCATATAGATACAGACTCTGAAGTTATTTTCCTTTCTGAGCATTTCAGTCAGTAGGGTTCACCCCAAATCAATGACCCTAATTAAACATGCCTTAATGTAAACAATATGTGCTATAGCAGTTGTTTGTATGCAAGTGTTGATGCTTTTGTTTTATTATAGGCGTTCTTGAGCCAGTAATTGTAACATTTTATTCCCATCATTTTCATCCTTTCTTCAGGTTGAATCTCCGGGAGGGTCACTGGGGGAACTCATCCATGTGTGTGTATTGCCCTGCTGCTGGAGGGGGGAGGCTGGCACGATGATCATCCCTGCACCCTGTGTCTGTGTGAGGGAGGGTGGGAAGGGTGGGAGGGGGTTAGGGGGAGCCAACCTCTGCATCAAACGCTGCGGTTTCGCGTCCCGCGCTCTGAGTAGGAATTTTAAAATAAAAATGGAAGCAAAAAGGGATCTAGGCTGGGATAGAGGGAGGGAGGGAACTCGTAGGCAGGGCTTGCCACCTGATAACTCCACTGCTCTCTTCTGCTGTGGGAGAGCGCTATCGGGAGGGGGGAGGCTGGGTGGCATCAATGCACCCACCAATAGTACAGTCTAGTCTAAGCCCTGGCACCTCAGCTAGACGCCTATAGCACACAAGCGCATTCAGTAGACCGGCACACTCGTTAGACAAGCTTAAGGCGACCTGTTGCACGGGTGGTATTTCTGTAATGCATACATAAGAAAATATCTTAAAAGGTATTGGTTGACCACATCAATACTTAAATGACATTTAACCACAGGGATTGTTGGCTAGAGGTAAGGCACGAGATATTAATAACAATAGGGAGATAAGTACTAGCACCTTTTTAAAATATGTGATCATTACCAGTAAGTACAGTGCATATTGTCTCGCTTTCAGGCTGTTTTGCATATTTCCAGGCTGTTGTCGTTGTAACCACTTTGCAGCTGGCACTTAAGGTTCATTATTCTCCCAATCAGAGGGTTTCGTGTTTCTGCTGTAACCAGAACAACCTTCAGGAACGGTAACTCTAGTGCTCACTGTTTTTCTTTTTTTTTTTCCCCCTTCTTTCTTATGCTTGCTTAGATAAGGGAATGATAAAGGTTTGCATGACTCTGGACCCTTGGAGAAATCAGTGCAATGTGCAGATGACAGGTTATCGTTTCTTTTAATATTTTCTTTCTTTTTTAATTTCTTTTTAATTCAGAGCTTCTCAGTGTACAGTTTGCAGGTGTAGCTTTATTGTGAATTTTCTGTTAGGTCAGTGTGGATCGATGTTCCATTTTGTTTTCCAGCAGTAGACTGTGAGCTGCATTTCACATCTAGATGTAAGAAACCACACTGCAGTCCAACCTTCCTGTAAACTAAGAGAATGTGCTGCTAATGCTTCTCAAAGCATATGTTATGAATTAAATGTTGAGGTGACGGAACCCATTAAGGGGTTTTAATGCACTTTCTCTTATAAGGAATTTCGCATAGCAATCCAACAGGTTGCATTAATGTCAGACTTGGTTAAAGGCAAGCTCCACGTAATGACACTATTTCACAGCATAATAGACATGACATGAGAGCACACTGTTTTTACACAAGCATGTGAACCATTTAACTGCTAGTCCCTTGTATTGACAGTTTATGTAACCATAGTAGACAGGTTCGAGCATTTGCGTAGGCATGTTGGTGACATGGATGGTAAATGTGTAGTCTAAATTAAGTGACGAGTCTAAAATTTCTGCTGATCTTAAATGGCCAATTTGTTCATTTTACCCTGTACACTGTGACTCAACTTATAGTTTAATGTAAAAGCAAATGAGTGACCCCAACTTTAATGAAGGAAGGTTTTGTGTATAGCTATGGGTAGGCACTATATGCTGAATTCAGATTTTTTTTGGCCATCTTTATAAGACAGACACAGATATATAAGATGCATAGAAAGAATTGCACTGTTTCCCAGACGAGCCCCATAGTCAAGATTTACAGTTTGATCACCATGTTTGCTGTATTAAGCTGATCTGACCGAGGCCTTATAGGATGCACACACACCTGATCTCTACACAGTCCTACTTATTTGGCTTTAATACCAAAAACATATAAAAAGCAGAGGCTGTTCATATAGCCATAAAAGCAATAGCCATGTCTCTGCTAGACTGCAGACGCTTGTGTCTTCAAGGTCCTCCAGGTTTGCTTTGTCTTATTCAAACTTGATGTAAAGTAAAACTGTAACATGCATGAAATGAAGACTCAGTGTGGTGCTTGTTTAATGTTTTTCTTATGGATTTTACTTCCTGTGACGAGATCATTTGACCACCACTGAGCCACTAATGGGTGATTTGATGTACCTTTTAAAATTGATTTGCTTCTTCAATAATAGCATTGACAATCTATTTTCCACTATCTACTCTTTTGCAAACTGCTCCTTCCTCAGGACTCAAGAAATAAGTTAATGCAAACGTTAGTCCTTAGGCATTCAAAAGGGGAGGGGGAGATTACACCAACCGGTAGGATTTTGTGTGGTTTGTTTTCTACCCATCAACCAGTCTATGGTTATATAATGCTGAAGTACAGAATTTGATCATCCTAATGTGTGCAGGCCAACCAATCCCATTAATCAAACAACAACTCTCTTGTGAGCTCCCTGTTACAAGAAATACATTTTATAAAAAAAAAAAAAAGCAAAGCAAACTCCTTATTTCCTGCAATATGATTTGTCCACATGTACTTTTTTTTGCTATTTTTATTTTTGTTATTTTATTTTGTGTTTTATGAGCACAAAGGTTTATTTGGACTTTAAAAGTTTTTTTTTATTATTTTCTTTTTGTTTAAAGAATTTTGTTTGTTGTTTATCAACCAGTTCAGACAAGCATTATTATTATTGTTATTATTTTTTTTAAATCAACCAATTTCCACAAGCAATTAATATGGAAGGAGGGGAATGCATTTGAGCCTGTACTGTGTACTTAAAAAGAATCTGCTGAATGATTTTTTTTTTTTTTTTTTTTTTTTTCCCTCCTCCTCTTCCACACTGTGGTGCAAACTCGATCTCTCATCACCATTCTGTTTTAATTCTGTGAAATAGGGAAATAAATTCTTTTCTACCAATGGGGGAACAAGTGTACTGTCTCATTTCAGTTGGTAGAACAAATGTTTAACATGTGCATGTTGCATTTAGACTGTTGTGATTTCTGATTTAGAAATGATTCATTTAGGATGTATGAAATGTTTCAGTTTGACAAAGTAATGCAGTTGATTTAAGTGCATATGGACTATTTTCTAAAATTTAATGCATTAAAGTCCTATGGAAGTCAACACGCACGCTTTTTCTGTTTTATTTATTTGTATTCTAAGATGCTACATTACATTTGTGGGTTATTTTAATATCTTTTTCTAGTTTGCAGTCATGTCTTTATCCACTGTGACAATAACTTGCATGAAATACTACTTCTATTCACACTGGTTCATGTATACCAGTAGTTCCCAGTGTTCTTATACAGGAACAGATCGGTTGTCCAGAAAACTACAATCAGCCAGCCAAAACAATGTAGTGTTCTGGGGTGAATTTTTATTTTTTTATGGTCTGAATAGGCTGTGGTACTTCATTAATGTGGGCGGCACGGTGGCGCAGTGGAAAGCGCTGTCGCCTCACAGCAAGAAGGACCCGGGTTCGATCCCCGGGTGGGGCGACCTGGGAAATTTCTGTGTGGAGT
>JANCOA010000029.1:11755987-11771119 GCA_024363135.1 Leptodoras oyakawai | reverse complement strand
GCCCCACCCGGGGATCGAACCTGGGTCCTTCTTGCTGTGAGGTGACAGCGCTATCCACTGCGCCACCGTGCCGCCCCGTCCTGCTGTTAAACATAGTTTATTTAACATGGTTTATGTTGAAACGTTTTTGCTTGTTTGTGTTTTCTTGTGTTATGTTGACCAAAGTCAATCAAACACTAGCTTACTGTTGGTGCCTATTTATTTATGAGCCAATCAAAGCTTTTACCACTTGGGGCAGAAGGTCCTGGGTTAAATTCCCAGATGGGAGCGGTCTGGGTCCTTTCTGTGTGGAATCTGCATGTCCTCCCCATGTTTGCTTGGGTTTACTCCGGGTTTCCTCCCACAGTCATGCAGACATGCAAGTTAGGTGAATTGGACAAACAAGATGACTGTGTTCGAAAAGTTGAGCTTGTGTACCGACGAAAGACTTGTGTATCTATGTAACCTTGTGTTTGTCATTTGAATAGCCATTTCATGCTGAAATGACATTAAAAACCAACAAACAAACAAACTTTTACAGTTTTTACTGGGTTTGAAAAATGTTTTTTGCACTTTGTCCAAAAAAGCCATTACGCAGCTCAAAACCTGGACGTGTACCAGCACATTAAAAATTGTAATTGTAATTACCATGGTTGCATTGAATAAGTTTCCCATAAGACCACGTTTCCCATCAGCTCTGGCACATCACATGACTGTCACATGCACCTTCATCATTTCCACCTGCTTCTTGTTTCTTTGTCATTAGTTTGTGTGTATAAGTCCTGTTGTGTCTAGTACGTATATAAGTACGTACAATTTATTTATATAGCCCTTAACTTATGTTGACCAAAGTGCTTTACAAAACATAATAAGAGTGAACAATAAGGAGGTAACAAGATCAGATAAAACATACACGACTCTATGAAACACGCAGCATCCCAGCAGTCCTTCGCTCTTCAACTTTGTACTGGTATGTTTTTTTACCTTGATTTGAAAACCAAGATAGATGGGGCTTGATTGGGAATTGAGTTGGTAGCCAGTGAAGAGAAGCGAGGACTGGTCTCTTTTCTTGGTGCTGGTGAGTAACCTAGCTGCAGCTTTCTGGATTTATTTAAAACATTGCGAATAAACAGTAGTTAATCCCAATAAGAGTAAAGAGCTACAGTGGTCAATTCTATAAGTAATAAATGCATGAACAACTTTCAACAAGTCGGAAAAGGAAAGAAAAGACTAGCAATGTTTCTAAGCTGGAGGAAACGGTTATCAAATGGTAAAGCTATCAAAGAGTCAAAAAACACCAAAAAGAAAGATCTAAGACTTGGCTTTATTTAACTGAAGAAAATTGGCACCCATTCACCTTTTATTGTCCTCAAGACAATTGTTAAGACGCATTAAAGAGCCATTGCCTTTGGGTCTGATAGGGAGGTAGAGCTGTATGTCATCAGCATGGCAGTGAACGCTGACATTATGCTTCCTAATAATATGCCCAAATGGGAGCATATATATATATATATATATATAGTGAAAAAAAGACTGGCTCTAGTATGGACCGTTGTGGAACACCACAGTTCACGTCAGCAGATGAGGAGAAGTTGCCAATATTAACTGAACATTGGTGTCTAGCACCATTTATCTAGCTTTCTGGCTAGTCCTGCTGTTAAACATAGTTTATTTAACATGGTTTATGTTGAAACCTTTTTTGCTTGTTTGTGTTTTCTTTATACATAAATCCCTTCTACACTTGCATATGTCTTCACCTCACATTGTGACAATAATTGATAGATTTATTTATTCATCATTTCCTGGCCAAAACATTTATCTCTGATATGTCAAGATCCCCAAATAATCCCGTTATCAATCTGACCTTTATCTTGTTGACCCTCAACCCCTCACCCATGCTATTCTGAGACACCATCAGAGTGAAGGCTAATGAATCAGATGCATGATGAGATGGGTATCATATGCTTGTGTGCTCTCGTACAGGCTTATTTATTTCTTCATACCAGCCGTATTTGTCTTGCTGCTATACAATTATGTATGTGTCACGGAGGCAGACATTGGACAGCTCGCATCAAAGTATGGAGATAGCAGAGAAGCACTGGAGGATGGATTACCACATGAATCTCTGTCTTCTTGCTTTCCTTTGACTTGCTGACATTATTTTCTCTTTGAGGTGAGGAAATAAATCATGCTAAGTCAGAAGAGAAATCTGCACTAGTAATCAGACAGAGCTTTTGACAATGATCTGCAGAAATCCCCACTAGAGAAACATTTTCTTGGGCAGCATATTGGCTATATGAACATTTTGAATGTGTTCCAGTTTAATCTTTACGAATAGACTCTAGAATCTCTACTTTTCCTCATTATTATTACTTTCTCTGTCTTACTGCCAGCCCTAGGAGAGTTCAAGGATTCACCTGCCTTAAACCTGGCTGAGTCAGATCTATGTGATGACTCTGCGCCTTCTTGGAAGGTTGAACAATCCGGGGCAGCACAGGTTTTTGCAGCATCCGGGCTGTTTGACATAATGTCCCATCATACATCATTGTGAGTGACCATGATTGAATAAGCTGCCCTTGGGGTTAATCAGCCCATTCAGCTGCCCTTCAGTCTGCAGACCTTTGCACCTTCCTACTTTTCCTCTTCACAGCAGTACAGGACCAGTGCTGGTGGTACTCCAGCCCTTTGTCCATGGAAGAAAGAGTAAGCAAGACACACAGAGACAGAGAGAGGAAGGGGGATTGCTCTGTGTGTGTAACCTCCATGCTTCACTAGTTATCCATGCCTTTGCTTCACACATGGACTGCTTCAAATAGGGGGTCACCACTTTTCTCAGCTTTCTGTGACCAGCCTGTACTGTACATCAACGGAACAGGTCTTTCACCATACAAAATTCATTTTCTACCTTAGAGTTGGTGAAGTGAATGCTGATTTTTCTTTCTTCGTTATATAAGTAGATAAGTGAAACAAGTCTTACAGGTAAAGATATGGGTTAAATTTTTACATACAGCAAGGGGGAATATGTATTCAGACACTTTCCTTTATTTAATATACAGTACTTCCAGCACACACACACACACACACACACACACACACAAACACAAACACATACACTGTCTTTTGACTTATATGAATTATAAAAAAGTATGTATTCTCAAACATGAACAAAAGATAAAATGTTTTTTTTTTTTTTTAATTGGGAATAAACTGAAGGTTTTATAATTGTGAAGTTTTTAAAACAAAGATGTCAATATTGAAAGTTTAATAGTCATGCCATTAAGAATTACGATTCTGTACTATTTATAAGTCCCTATTTAAACTTAAGAAGTGTATATATATATATATATATACAGTATAGGCCAAAAGTTTGGACACACCTTCTCATTCATTGCGTTTTCTTTACTTTCATGACTATTTACATTGTAGATTCTCACTGAAGGCATCAAAGTGAGACAAAAGACAAAGTGAGACAAAGTGAGACATATTTGTCACTTGTGCTTGCACACAGTGAAATGCAACCTCCGCATTTAACCCTAACCACAAGACCATGAATGAACTATGAATGAACACGTGGAGTTATGTACTTAACAAAAAAAGGTGAAATAACAAAAAACATGTTTTATATTCTAGTTTCTTCCAAAATAGCCACCCATTGCTCTGATTATTGGCTTTCTCTCAATGAGTTTCAAGAGGTAGTAACCTGAAATGGTTTTCAGGTGTACCTTATCAGGGTTAATTAGAAGAATTACAGAACTTCTGTTGTGCAGAAGTCAGGTTACTACACAGCCAACAGCCCTATTGGACAACTGTTAAAATTCATATTATGATTAGTTTTGATGCCTTCAGTGAAAATCTACAATGTAAATAGTCATGAAAATAAAGAAAACGCATTGAATGAGAAGGTGTGTCCAAACTTTTGGCCTGTACTGTACATGTATACAGAAAACAACAAGCAATAAACTGTACTGTGATTGAGTCTGTTCCCACACCCCATGCAGAATTCCTCTGCTACAAAAGAAGCATAGAAATTTGTGTGTAAATTGGAAGTGGATAAACACACAGGACATGTATTAAATATTAAAAACAACAGTGTCTGAATAATTATTTCCCTCCTATACCTGTGGTGCTTCAGGTGCTTAAAAGAACATACAGTACATACAGTAGTGGTTATGGTATTGCTTCTAACTGAGACCGTATAGAACTGAAGTTTATTGTCATGTATAACAGGATCTGAAAATGAATTTCTTTCACGCAGCATAAGGACTGTGATATTAATGTATGCAACACTATTCTGAGTGAATCAAGAAGAATGTTCATAAAATATTTCCCCTGAGGCATTCATAATCCCGGCCTACATTTCAGTCAAAATATCAAATTGAAATATTTGGAATTTTGAAGGTATCGGTTGTTGAAGGAAGTAGGACGTCAAGAGAACGACAGAGTACCCATTATTAATTACAGTGTGAAATGAATATAACTGGTTTGGAGCTGCATGGAGCAGAGATGGCTTTTAAGATTCCATTTTAGGATTTGATTAACTGTGTAGTTCTCACACGTCTTAAGAGCCGAATGCATTCATCTCTCTTTATTCTTGTGGAAATCGTATTTTCAGAAATTACGGCATGGTTCCGCTATCACTCCCCTCTCCCAGACATCATTCTGAGCGGGAGATAAGATGGCAATTTTCTATGTGTCCTTTGTCATTTAAAGATTATGGAATATTGATCTGGGTGTTCTATCATTTGTCTGGTTCATTGCCAAATGGTCAGCATGGTGTCAAGCATGCAGTGGTGACTGTGTAAACCTGATTCGTTGGTGCTATGTAGAAGAATATTTGCCACATTCAAAGCAGTGCACGTGGGACATTACTTTTTTTGGAGGGACGTGAGATATGACACGCTAAACCTAAATGCCTTTAGAGACCACCTGTGAGGATTTGGGATTTTTTTAAAAAAAGAAGAAAAAATGTCTCATCACTGGCACGTTGTTCTGGTGAAATGTAGTAGCAGTGCAGTCATTACTGTTTGTTGTTTAAATCCTCTGGCACAGGGAAAGTCTTTGGGGCAGACTGATAAACACATGAATTACACTTCTCATAATTCTCTGTACTTCACTGAGCTGCAAACTGTCACATAAGCAATCGTATGAATCGTACACAGACCTCTGAGTGCACTCACCTGTTCACAATCAACACACTCATTAATAACCCACAATCACTTGCAGATGTTGCACAGTCACTTGCAGATGTTGCAAAATATTTACTTTTGGCTCAGGTGAGGAAGGGCGCACTTCAAATGCAGTAAAGCTGATTGGTTCTCCCTCTACATACTGTAGCCCTCTCCACTGAGATTGCAAATGTTGGTTTTCTCCCATAGTGTTCTGTCCACTTTCCCTTTCTAGCTAGTATGGCTAGAATTATTAAGTGCTATTTCCCCACCATAATAAACCTGGTTTAGCTAATACACAGCTTCTGCCCTGAGTTACTGATAAGCCATACTACAAACCTCACACTCAGACAGCCACTGTCAGAACCCCTTGGAGCTGAAGATGAGCATGAATTATGTGTTCACCGTTGCAGATACAGCATGCAGGTTTAGCTCAGTGCTCAGTCAGTGTTAGACCCCAACAAAATACTGCTGCTCTGATCCAAGAAGATTTTCCCTCTTGGACAGAGGCTAGATCAAAAAGATAAATTATGTATGTGTTCCAGTGTTGGTCTGTGTGGAAGACGGCACAAGGTCAGCTGGGTGTCTGCTCCTAGCATGAAGGCACCTCTGGTGGGACTACCAATGGTTAGTCTCACTGCGAGCAACGTACTTGCTCGCAATGCAAAGTGGTGCAGAGGATGCACAGCTAAGACATTGCATACTTACAGGTGACTAAGTCATTCTAGACCTCACCAAATTGTACAGATAAATTCTTATCTATATTAAGAGTGTATGTGGTTGCCATTGCACTGTATGGTAGGATCTTACTGGGGACTCGTAAACATATTATTTCTGAAAACTTTTTGATTAAGGCTCTAGGAAGAGATGGTTGTATGAGCTCTTTAAAGATTGGGTTGAACAGTGTGTGAGTGGAAGTAAGATCAGTCATCATACAGAGAATTTTTGGGCCACCCTTTTTTGCAGAATTGTTTTAATTTGGCGGGTTTTTGTGCATGAGCTGCCCTTTTAAGGTCTTTCCACAGCATCTCAAAGTTAGGACTTTGATTCGCCCACTCCAAAACCTTAATTTTATTTCTTTTGAGCCATTCAGAAGTGGACTTGGTCGTGTGCTTCAGATGATTGTCATGCTGCATAAGCCAGATTTCATTGTTCCGTCAGTTAGGACAAGAACAAAGCAGACCCAGAACGTCACACTACGACCACCATATTTGACTGTTGGTATCATGTTCTTATGGTGGAATATATTATTAGATTTACACCAGATTTTATGTGACCCATGGCTTCCAAAAAGGTCCACCTTTGACTCTTTTTGGCAAATCCAAGATGAATCATTGTGTTCTTTTTGATCAGCAGTGGTTTGTGCCTTGCAACTCTAACATGTATGCCATTTTTGCTCAGTGTCTTTCTTATTGTGTAATCACTTACGCTGACCTTAACTGGTGAAGCAAGACCTACATTTCTTTAGACATTTGCCTGGGTTCTTTTGTGACCTCCTGCATGAGTTGTGAACTCGGGACCTTCTTGCTGTGAGGTGACAGTGCTACCCACCGAGCCACCATGTCGCCCCAGTCACTTTGTTTTGCATCTATATTCAAATCTCTTTAGAATGTGGCATCACATGCTGCTTTTTGAGACCTTCTAGCCTGCTTCATATTGGCAAACAGGTTTTATTTAAGTGATGTTTAGATTCAACAGGTCTGGCAGTAATCAGTTGAATTTGGTTAACTGGTTAATTTTGTAACTAAGGAGGGAAATACTTTTTCACATAGGGCCACGTTGGGCTGAACAGCATTTTTCCTGCAATAAATGAAATCATTTAAAAATGCCATTTTGTGTTTAGTTGGGTTGTCCTTGTTTAATATTATACTGGTTTGATCATCTGAAGCAGTCAAGTGTGACAAATAAGCAAAAATAGAAGAAATTGGGAAAGGGACAAATACCTTTTCACAGCACTGTATGTCTTCATGGAACCTTTTTTTTTTGCACTCGGTGCACGGACATACTATAACAGCTTTGGCCCCTGAGTCTCAATAAATAAAAACTGTAATACTACAGTATACATTCTATACAATCACAGACCTCCAACTGTGGAAAGGAAAGCCCACATATGGGTGTGATATACATGCGTACACATACTTTCTCCATAGTGTATAATTTTTATCTGTTCAAGTATTGAATTACAATCCGTTAGACATCATGACAATATATTATTTTTTTGTCCTTTATTGGGTTTTACAGTAGTTTGAGTTCTTTACATTGTTGTGTATAGGTTATGGCTTCCTGGGGTTTCGTGGAAGAGAAAAATTAATATGTCAGCAAGTAGTGGATGGAATTAATGAATTAATAATAAAGTCTTTTATTTCAGGAAGAAACCAATTTCTTTTAGATTATATCTAGCCATAACCTTGATACTATAGATAATGCCAAGCAGGATGCCCAAATTGAAGTCCATATATCTGCTTCCCCGTGACTTTTAAATGGATATACATATTCTGCTGGCTCTGTCTGAGGGTTGATGGATGGCTGTTTATCATCATATGCCCTCTCCATGTGATATTGTATCTGCATGCACTGAATCATTTATCAGGAAAAGGATCACCTGCTTCGGCATCAATATTCCTGTCAAAACAGAAAGATTGCTGTTTGCATGTAACGGCTTCATGGTATGACACAGTTTATCTTAATAGTAAAATCTCAGAAAGAAATTTTCACCAGCAAGGTAAAGATCTGTAACCACAATCATGCTGGAGCATAATCATTTTAAATCTGTTGATTTTGATCATCTAAGTAGAGAACCAGTATATTTGTCTGAATTAAGGTTATGCTGTGCATGTGTTTTAGGTATATATCTAATGATTTTAGAGAACAGGTATGTTTTATTTATTGCTTGACTACTACCTTGAATATCTTAACACATTTGATCATTTAACAGATGACAACAGAGCCTATTCCAAAAGGCTCTTTAAGCCACCAGTCATTTATTAAACAGTGAAACAATTGTGTAAATACAGATGGAAAAATCAGTTGCAGTTCACCAAGTTACATCACTGGAGCGAATAAAAAGCCCCAAACAGACAGCTTTCTGAAAACTTGGAACTTACAAAATATTTATGGAAGACCTTTTTGTAGTGGTTGATTTTATAAAATTTTCCAGTGCCTTGCAGTTGACTCCAAAATTGTGGAATGCTGAAATTCCCCAAAACCAAAGTTTCATGAAGATTAATTCAAGCCTTGTGGACTACCCTTTGCAACCTTCTCCATCTGTTTGTAAAGAATGACCATATTCGCTGTATGTAACTGCATTTAAAAACTTTTTTAAATAATAAAGTATAGGCTCAGTTATAATATATAAGAATCCAATTATTCAATAGTATGTTTACTTCTTTTAGCATTTTAAAGTATATTGAGGTCCCAGCAGTAATCACATAGTTGTGCTCTTTCTCCTCTTCCTGCTATCTTGCATATTATTGCATCGGGAATATCACTTCCAGACCACTTCCACTCCCGCCTTCAGCACAGCTTTCATTTTTGCATGATTTAAAGCCTGAAAGTTCTGGAAGTTCACACAATTCTTCCTCTAATTTTATAAGGGGGCAGAACTTTCGCCTTTTAGACCTCAGACTCCAGACTAGACACTCTACCCCAGGGCTTTGGCACATAGGGACTGTTAAGCCTCCGTGCCATTAAAACCTGTCTACGGTCCCTGTTCTTAGATGCAGCTGGTAAAGTGTGCAGAGGTGGTTCTTCACGTGAGCATCCAACACCCTCATAGCCTCCAAAAGCAGTGTTTTCATACATCATTGGCCTTCCGCCTAACCGGGTAACAAGGGCAGCATCATTCGTGCAGTGGTTGATGCAAGGGAACAGGTGACACATGTCTTTGGAGTGATCATAGTAATGAGCAGGCCCCTGTGCCACTGGGCCCATGTACACTGGCAAGTCAGTATATGAGTTCAGGTAGGTGGAGTAATGTCTGTGCACCACTGTGGAAGAAGACCGCCGCAGAGCTGCTGCATTCTGCAGAATTGCCTCACGGTATGATGGAAGGCGGGTAGAATGAGAGTATTTGAGTTTCTGTGGCTTGTAGGGGTAAGAGCCCATGTGAGCTGGGTCAAGATAGGCTGGCTCAGCTGGCATATTGTAGCAAAAGTTTTTACTAGCACTTGCGTACATCTTTGAAGGCTTGGGTTTAGCTACCACAACATGAGGGAAGAGGTCAGGCATGCGACTGGAAGAAGTTGCAGAGGTGGAAGGCTTCTCATCTACATGCCGCATCCTGTCACCCCCCCATGTGGCCCTGAGGAAAGAGGCGCGACGGTTCAGTTTCTCCTTTCCCAACAGCGGAACATCATCCATATCTGGCTCCAGGTATGGTTTCATGCAGGAGTTGCAATTGCCACTGGGCCTTTGGTAGTGGCTTCCCATGCAGGGTGAAGTATGGGCATGGTTTTCCAGGAGCTGATTTGCTCTAAGCTCAGCCAGGCAAGAGGATGGTTCATCATAGTCATTCCTGCGCCAAGGTTCTGGTGATGATGCCACGTAGCTGTGGGACCTCTTCTTGCGGCAGGCTCCTTCAGTGTACAGTTTACGGCTATGGGGAGGTTCTTGGTGTTCTACATAGACGTCAGGGACATGGAACTCACGGTATGGGAGAAAGGAGGAGGCCATTTGATGGCAGCCCTGGCTGTCCATGAATAGCCTGGTGCTGTGGCGTGGCTTTGGGGCTGTGGGAGGTGGGGGATCCCTCATAGCAATATGGGGACTGCTTAGACTAGAAATGGGTAGTGTCCGTTCATATATATGATGGTTACTTGTCCGTGCAGGAAGAGTGTAGCGTAATGGGGTAGGCCTTGACATTACCCGAGGCTTCTCTAGCAAGGTGGCACTGTCTCCATAATGCAGGGGATAACTGGAGGTCAGTGCCCTCTGGGTATAAGGTATGTGGTTGTTGGTCACACTGGAGATGTAGGGCAAATGGCCATGACTGGCATCAGTGCTAATCAGACGGGTTGGAAGACTAGGTTTTGAAGCTTCTGGAGCTCGGCGACTCCAATTCTCAATCGTCTTAGTGGCATTGTCCAAAGAGTTCTCTACTCTGGCAGAGGATACAATGTCCTTGGCTGTCTTAAGCATCTTCAGCATGTTGGCCTGAGTATAACTGCTAGTGACATCTGGGCTCTGAATACTTCCATTTTGGTCTGCATCCTCCACACCATTAAAGCAGCTGTAGATACCCTACAAAGAAAAAGATACAACAAAGACAGTTGTTTTACAGTGTTGTAGAAGGCAACACTTGAAACATGCCTAAAATATGTATTGCCACTAACTTTTATGAAATTATAGCTCTTCCAATGCTTGAATTCTTCCACGCATTAGGTGAGTGCAATGAAATGTAGAATAGATTTTCACATCATGAGTCATGTCACATGCTTTACTGTTTACTGGCATTTTGGTTTGCCCTGAAAGCTTTTCTGCATTATCAGCATTTAAAGGAGTCAGAAGCTGACCATGCATTTGTGGTATTATTCTGCCCCCATTTCTTCTACTAAATAGATTTTGCTTTCAAATTGGATCTTACCCTGGGATGCTTAAACTAACATCACGTCTGTCCGTATATCCAGATTTCATAATGAGGCTATTAATATTAACTTTTCCAAAATGGAACAAATGACCTAGGGCAGCCTAAAGGAAATGGACATTGAGAAACATTATAGATGTTTCCGTTTATTCAAAAATTATTTAAATTGTGCTTGTTTATTTATGCTCATATGACTGACCAATACATTTATGCTAATTTTTACAGAAAACACTATATTTTGGGATTCTGGACAGACGCTAATACCTAATCTTTATTTACATATTTGCTGATGTGTTGATATACGAAATTGAGGTTTGCCTTGAAATGTATTCCTATAAGGTTTTTCAGACTAACCATTTAACAATCTAAATAAACCACCATTGCATTTGGCTTAATAACTGGTCCTTAAATTGGCAGGTGATAGCCTCCTCATGGTCATTTATTACATAATGTAACTTCTTTAAACTTGAGAGCTATTTATAAGAAATATTTATTTCCATATTTATTTCTTTTTTTTACAATGCCAGTTTTTATCGCAGCATTGTGTTGCAGCAGCAGTTTGTGTTGTATCTTCTGAAATTGTTATAAAGCTAGAAAATAGATTCTAGCACTAATTAAACATTGACAAAGTTAAAAGTTAAAACACAAATCAAGGAAGCACTCACCCTACTGATTGCCAGTAAGAAATCGAGGTGTTCGGACTTGCGCACAGAGTGGCGTAGTTTCCAGTAGAGTAGGTGCTCCCAAGCAAACACCAGCAGACTGAGGCCCATGGCCACCAGCAACATGTAGAACACTCCAGCCATGTTGTCAATGTCCAGCTTAGAGCTCATCACTTCTTTCTTCTCATTGCGGCAGATTCCAGTCAGCCACACTGTCTGCAGCTTCTGAGTATCACCTTAAACACACAATACACCTCTGTCAGGAAATATTTGACACTAGAACAAGAAGGTAATGGTAAAATAAAGTGAGTGGTCAACTAGGAATATAGTGGTACTATATGCATTTTTTTCTTCTGAAAATTTGCTTGGTTTGTGGTCCACAACTATTACACTAGAGGAATTCCATAAATATTTATGCTTTAACAACAACAGTGTACCCTGTCTTTGTGTTACAAAACTTAACGTAAGCATTAGTCAGCAACCTACAATGATTTCTAATAGCTTGGCACGATCACTGCTTGTAAAAGAGTCAAACTTAGAGGTTATGCCAGTCTCTGCAACTTCTTTGCAAACTGCTCAGAGAATTTTATGAGGTTACCATCAGCGAGAAACTGGAGGAGTGCAAGGTCAATGGGCCTTTTCCAGCGGGACTCCTTCTGTAAGGCAATGCCGTAGCCCGTAGTTGCAAAAACCTTCCCACTTCCAATGGTGACCAGTTTACAGCCCTCATCTTTACCAGCCATGTAGTTTAGCACGGCGGCATCATAAATAAAGGCATCAAGTTTGCTGTTCAGAACAAAAGAATACAAATTAAATGAAGGAACCAGCAGAGTTGCTCAAATTATGTGTTAGTAGTTGGAGAAGAGAATCAAAACTGTACCCAGTTTTGAGGCTGTTCAGGGCATCTTCCACTCCTTTCTGGTTGTACTTGACCATGTGGGAGTGCATCTCAGGATAGTTGCTCCTTATATTCCGCTCTGTGCTGCCATTAGGCACTGTACCGAAGCGAAACGGTGGATACTGCTCCTGCGGCTTCTGGAACTGAGTCACAGATGTCACACGATTAACAAAGAGGGGCAAATGTAAGTTTAGTTTGAAAGTTAAATAGCCCCTGTGTAATGGTTTTGGGTGAGCAAGATGAACTCTTAGAGGAAGATAATTTTTTTTTTGTGTGCAAGCTGAAATTCTTTACGAGGATTCTTTAAAAATTTTGTCTTGGTCTTTAGTCTGAGAATCCAAAGATTCTCAGGATTCCATTTCTCCAGAACTAAGATGAAGTTTGAATATGTAGCAGCCATGAGAACTGATATCGAATTCATGTGGAAAAAATGGGAGTTAAAAACCTCACCTGTGAGTAATAAACCTCAGCCTGAAGGTATTTGTTCTATAATCAGTCAGCTAAGGTTATGCACTCAATAATTTCCCTTCTTGTTAATTTCTTTTTCCAAATCTCTGATTAGCTGTACAATGAACTGATATTACCACCGTCACAGAACCATAGTTCCAAGACATTTCAATATTACCTTCTCTCTTTCACTACATTTAATAAACAGTGTAACATCATTTCTTCTAACTTGCCTTTGGCAGTAAATTAGCAGTAAAAACAAGCAGTATTAGCACTGAACTAGTCTTAAGCATAAGAAATGTTGTGGTTGAGGATCGTCATGCATGCATACATGAGTGGAAGAGAATTTTAAGCTCGGTGGATAACGTTTGAACAATATGTAAAGAGTCACTATCTGTCACTATTCCTGCCCATAGGATTTAGGAGGTGCTGTGGGGGTGTTCTAGTATTTTCACATATTTTTTGTACTGAGCAGGACCACCATGGGGATTGCTGTTACTTGAATGAATGTTACAAAGCTTTGTGAATGAGACAAAGAAGCAGAGGAAATATGTATATGTATGTAATATGTAAGTTGTTGCTAGAGACTTGAGAGCCAGTCAGTGTCAGTGCTCCCTCTAGGGCATTGTGCCTGTAAGCCTGTTATGAATGTATAATGATATGCATAAAACGTGCCTTCGCAGGTATTATGTTTTTGAAAGTTAAGAAGTGGTCTTGATAAAAAAATAAAAAATACTATTCCAACCTTTTCATATTCATGTACCTATGTAATATAATATAGCTTGGAGCCACACACACTACCAAGGTGCTCCATGAGTTGCAGTGCCCTATGCATGTTTGTGTCTAACACATAAGGGGATGAAATACAAAATGTAAATGAAGCAAACAGCCCTTGGCTGGCCTTTTAATGTTGGCTCACAATACGAGCCAGTGTATATACATATATATGCCAGTGCAAATGTTGTCCAGAAATAAATAAGTTACTAGTTGGAAATGATTTAATATTTATCTCATATTGTTTTATCTCAACCTACATGGTGGCCCTGAGCTGTTCATTTTTAAGGTCATGCTCACAGGGTAAAGCTCATGTCCGTACACCTATCAAATCACTTTAGTCTATGTAGTGCCATGGTAAATATTCAAATCATTAATCTCCTTGCACTGCACCATAACACACAAGATGTTTGGATACTGTTTTTAATGTGAAACAAACATTTGCATCTTCAGCACTAGTTATTACTGCTACTGATGAAACATGCTTTATAAAAATACATGAAATGCATCAATTCCTGGATTTAACTGAATTTCTTTTAATAAGAATGAATATCATTAGGGACAAGTTATATTCCTGTGCTCAGTTTTATGTGAGAGTTTAAGATTAAATGAATGGTTTCTCTATTGGGCTAAATATTATTATTTCATATTATTATCTCTGGTTAACAGGAATGTAATTCTGTAGAGGAATGCAAATGGAATTATAACGAGTTTGAAGGAGTTATAATGAAATTAGTCTTTTCTTTTGAAAAGGCATTAATTATCATATAGGTTCATGATCTCCTTCAAGAGTTCTTGCTGTCCGAGTAGCAAAAGTAAACAGTCACAAATTTGATATGGTCAGATGTGCTTTTTTATTGTCAGTAATTTAGTGTCTGTAAACACTCATGACGTTTTTAATAAAATTGTATATGAGGAGGCTTTGCAGGATGTCATACATGATTTATATGCAAGCATATAAATATTTGATTTTCAATCATGAAGTAATTTCACAGCTTGTGATGACGTCCGGAAAATGAGGCACATTTAATTACAAAATGCTCAGCTTCATAAAACATGCACTTTCACCTCCATAGGTTGTCCGTGACGTCTCTAAAATCAACTTAGTGAATTTATAAAAACAGCAGCATCGTTACTTACCTTTTTGTCACTCAGTCCAGAAACAGTGTCAATGTACTGCTCCTGGATCATGAATGCTGCAAGGTTGGCTGTGTAACTGGCCAGGAATATTACAGCGAAGAAGGCCCATACCAGCACCATGATCTTACTTGTGGTGCCCTTTGGGTTCTCAATCGGCACAGAATTGTTGAAAACAATCCCCCAAAGCAGCCACACCGACTTCCCAATGGTAAAGGTTGGCCCACCAGGATCTAAAAAAAAGATATTTCTTCTTCAGGTTTCCAAACATATTATTGAATATCTTTAAAATCTGACCTAATTCCTACTAAGTCTCTTTATTTCGTGCCATAAATTTCTTTCTTGCTAAATAGAAATTACAATCAACATTCTTTAAAAAAAAAAAAAACATTTTTAAAAATCTTACTCAGTGGAAGTCAGTCAGTCAGTCATTTTCTGTACCGCTTATTCCCAGTTACGGGGTCACGGGGGAGCCGGTGCCCAGCCGGC
>JANCOA010000029.1:11604291-11617762 GCA_024363135.1 Leptodoras oyakawai | reverse complement strand
TCAGAGTTGCCGGCTGGGCACTGGCTCCCCCGTGACCCCGTAACTGGGAATAAGCGGTACAGAAAATGACTGACTGACTGACTGACTGACTGGATGCTGTTTTCAAGCTGTTTCGTTCCTTTAGCTCACTGGTAACAGGTGAAGCCTTTCAGTTGCTCCTGCTCTTTTTGCTGACCTAAAAAGATTCAGTGATTTTAAGTTGGAGTCATTTTTGCCCTTGAATGCCTTCTTCAGTATGTGTACTGAGAAGGCATTCTGTCTCAATTGCAGACCACAAAATTGTCTGAAACTTGAAACAGGAAGTATCATGGCGGAAGTTCGACAAAGTTCACCCTGTAACATTATTATATTATGCCATCCAGTCTTCGAAGCATACAACTTTTAATACAGGCTCCGTATTCCCCTAGCCACAATAGGTTTAGAGTTTTCACATAGCAAGGGAAAGGCAAGAAGGTATTAATTTCAATACACTACTCTATGGTGTTTTCATGTTTACTATGCACGTCCGTTATGCATATAAAATTAACATTGATTACTACAGTATTGTTATGTGTGTGTGTGTCTTTAGGTCTTAGAAGCAAGCCGACTGGGTTTCGCTCCTGCTGTAGGCTATGAGTTGAACCCGTGGCTCCTCCGGCTCGCAAGATTTCATGCTTGGAGAACCGGCCATTATGGGAAAGTCTCGTACCTGAGGGAGGACCTGTGGAAGGTGGGGTGTTTGTCTGTACAGTACATAGAAGGATCTCATTTTTGTTTCTGCTGTTTGTTGAAATCCTATTTGATGTTTGTAGGTAAATCTTTCAGGCTGTGAGAATATCACAGTGTTCTTGGCTCCGAGCGTGGTAAGTGTCTTAGAGATTTTCATAGACACTGGTACGGACACACACACACACAGAAAAAAACAAAAAAAACAATAATTGCATCACATACTTTACTGAAAGCATGGCCTTCCTGTAGCTTGCTCTTTTGCAGAAGAAGTTACTTGCTGAGCTCCCTGGTGATGCCATGATTGTTGCTGGACGCTTTCCTTTCCCTGATTGGACGCCGTGTAGGATAGAAGGCGACGGTGTAGACAGAGCCTGGGCCTACCACATACAAGCTCTCAGAAAACGGCATCTGTCATCAAAAGACTGCAAGTCAACTGAGCAAATGAACTGATCCAGGAGTCGTGTGACTTATTTAAAAAAAACATTTTAGATGTCCAAAAGGGACTTTCCAGCCCTACTCTTTTAGCGATTTTATAATGGTTTTATTAACCAGTTTTATTTCTGCAGAAGTGATGTATACTGATGTAACTTTCACTTTCACTATTTCATACACATGCTGCTAACTTTACTATATTCAGAGAGCTTAGGTTAGTTGACGCAGGATACCAAAAATACTTGTTCATCTTCTGCTCATGTGGTTGGTGATATCAACATTCACACTTTTTTAAAGCACTCCTAAATTATGCTAGCACCACATGCTGAAATGTCACTTCCTGTCAGTGTTTATCGTGTGCCATTAACATCTGGTCAGCATTAGCAATACGGTGGTAAGTGGCCACTGTTGGTTGGTGTACAGCAGGACTAAGGAATTATAGGTAGTCAGACATGCTATAGAGAGGCTATAGTCCTATATATAGACATATAGCACCTATATGTGCCTGATATAAATGACCAGTGAATGGATGTATAAGCCAGCTAACTGAGTATATAATACAGGGTATTTCAAACAGATGGTTTTAATAAGTTATTAAGTTTTAGTAACTATTTTATAAATGCTCTGTATGCCCTCAACCTGCTGTACAGACATCGTCGAGATGATAGTTGAATTCATCCCAAATGCAGAGAATATTTGTCCGCTGAGGTCACCACTGCTGTGATTCTGATTTTGAGATCATCCAGATTAGTCATTAATGGTGGCACAAAAACCCAGCCTTTAACGCATCCCCACAAGAAAAGGTCACAGGATGTAATGTATGGGGATCTTGGGGGCCAAAAGTGTAGTGCCAAGTCTTGGGATCCCGTGCGACCTGTCCAACATTGAGGCAGTGTGTCATTTAGAAAACGTCAAACCTGCAGGTGCCAGTGTGGCAGTGCTCTGTCTTGCTCTGTCTTGCTCTGTCTTTTTGAAACATCCTGTATACAAGTATTTATTTAACAGTAAATATATAATACATTTGTGTAACAATACAGATTGGGACACGGTACTCTGGTATTACAGACTGATAAACCTTCTTTACCAGAAGTGTTCCTTTTATGTACAGTGTAGAAGCCCCAAATCTGCATCTTTCAAAATCATTCTGTGTCTGACTGTGTGTGTGTGTGTGTGTGTGTGAGGTCTTTTTGAAGCAGGCAGGTTACTTCCTGCTTTACTGTGACCTAATTTATTTCACACATGCTTAACAAAAAAATAAATGAATGTATTTTATTCCTCTTGAATCCTTTTTTCTTGAATTCTCTTTTATAAATATCATGTACATTTTGGTGAATGTTTAGATTGGAAATGATGACGTCAGAGGAAATGGAGTAAAAGTAGAAAATCTACGTTGTGACATGTTTTCGTGCTCGAGGCTGATGAAATATGGGTGCCACTACCTGTGATGTAAAGACGTCTCATCAGTTCAATGTGATCCAACAGATCTCGTAAACATGTCAGAAAGGAGACTATGAGGATTTAATACAGAAGTGTGTCAGTTATGTTAACGTCCAACGCTGATGTAAAGTCTTGCTTGGACTGACCAGCTACTAGCTGTTGAAACGTAGTGCAGGTGGTCAGGCTTCGATGTTAGGCCAATCTGCCAGCTTCGATGTTATTTGTTAAACGGATCAACAATTGCTAGGAGTAGCAGTTATTGAGAAACTGTGTAGTTTCTACCAGCTGGCAAAGATGGTCTACCAATTTGCTAAGCTCAGCATGTAGTTTTGTCAGACTTGTCAACCAATTTTGAGACACTTTTTTTTTTTAAATGTCAACCAATTTGAGACACTCTTAAAACCACATTGTCAAGCTGCATTGACAGGGCTGTTATGAAAAGCTCAACATTGCCTGATGAACAATTTTGCTGCCTTATTGTCAGTAAACGTCCTGTTTATATTCTTGAAAAGTTTGTCATAGTTCACGTTATCTTTATTACATGCCATTCTGGGTAGTTTCCTCGTACTCTGTTGAGTTTGAATTTCTGATAAGAGTATTTACAGCTCTTTTGGTGTTCACGCTATATACAGTCACAGAGCGTTTGATTTTGCCACACGTCTTGATGCGGCCGGTTTCATCCGGCTCAAGATTAAGATTTCACTTCCGGTGGGGAGGGGCGCTCATGAGGAGAGAGAGGAAGCTACGAGGCCTGCACGAAAAAAAAAGAGCTATTCTACAAAGTACAGGAGTGGCCCGGCTACTTTCTGTCGCGCTGAAAAGCAGGACCGAGTGCGTTTTTACTCTTTCAGCAGAGATTTGATCTGTCTAGCGGTACGAGAAGGCGGCTGGGCCATTTTCCACGCGCGTGTTCACCTGCATCCGGAGGCGCGGTGGTTGTCAGAGCTCAGAGCGCCGTTACTGCGCCGGGATCAACAATAACAAGTGTCGCCTTATCGGGCGCAGAGACTCCTCCAGGCCCCGGCTCTGTGCCAAACCTCGTCGCGATGGCGTGTCTGGGTGTTCTTAAATGCTGAGAAATTTGGCTGGTGAAACTCGGGCAGTATGAGCCAACAGATAAAAGCCCATCTCGAGCTCTAGCCTCAGACACGCAGCGGTGAGAGCGAAGCGGAGACCGGACATGGTGAGTCGACATTCTTTCACGTGCAAACGCTGGCTGTTTTTCTCTCCTCTGCTAATTTTCAGTGCTTATATGAACGTGTTGGGCACGGCGACACAAACAGGCGAGGCATGCAGTCGTGTACGTTTGTTTTTAAGGCCTGGGGTTCGCTGCTTTATGTCGCTTCCTTGTTTTTATCGTGATTCGGTGCTTCCGTGAAAATGACAGTGTCTGAGGGGGAGGGAGGGGAGGGGGGTAGTGTGGTTACCTGTCCCATGGGAATGCTCGTGGATTGGTACTTCTTTTCCGAAAGTGTCTCTTATGTACTCGAAGAACATAATGGCTGAGGTCTTTAAAGTTAAAGTTACCATTTTTCCGTCTGTGTTAGTCCCCGTTGAATAACGGTCACCACGTAAACAGCGATTTAACGGCCGTTCGGGTCCGGCTGGAGCGGCGCGAGCCTCCGCCTCGGTGCTGTGCGGAATGAGCACGACGCAGCGCGCGACGTGTCGTGACTCATACAAAGAATTCAGCCTCAGTGTAGCTGCGCGACCTCTTCCTCAAATTCTCTTCCTCCTTCTTACTTTTGCAAACAGGCCCAGGCAAATACCGCGTGCACGATAAAAAAAAAAAAAGAGGCACATTTCTGAGGAAAACATGAAGACACGGTGTGTTACACGGGTTGCATTTAATGTGTAGACAATAAGCAGATCTGGCAGTCTGCATGCACCTTTGACATGTGTGTGTGTCTGTGTGTGTTCGTTCACAGGCATCAGAGGAGGCCTCGCTGCGAGCACTAGAAAGTCTTATGACCGAGTTTTTCCACAGCTGCACTACTAATGACCGAAAGAGAGAGATTGGTGAGTCTGTCCTTATTATCTATTGCCCATTTATTCATCCATCTTTAGTAATCACTTCATCATGGTCATTGTAGTGTCCCAGGAGCACTAGCTAAGAGGTGGGAATACACCCTTGGATGGGACCTTGGACGACATGCACACACACACACTTACAATCAAACACCCTTGAGCTCCCATTGGCATGTTTTTGGGAGGTCTGGGAAACCAGTGAACCCATGCAGAAACCCATGCAGATGCAGGCAGGACACTGAACATGCCAGAAATATGCACAGAGACTCCAGCAGGCTCAGGATCAAACAAAGGAGTTTCTCCACATGTGCTTATCTATTTATATTGGTTTAGTATACTAACTCGTACCGTTTATCCTGTAGTTAGTATGATCTTGAGCAGCTGCTCTTGCAGTCTCACAAAGGCAGCTGAAAGCGCTTGGAGGAGAACATTAACAGCCTTCTTCTGTATCCATGAGCTTCCTGATGCACGTGATGAGGAGAAAGGAATGCCGTCCTTATAGCTAATGCCCTGGGGCAAAATCAGCCTGTTGGACCAATGTACGTCAAAGACGGCAGTGTATACTGTATAGTTGATACGTGGGCTGCCTCTTACCCAGAGATCATGGCCAATTGTGCTCTTGTTGTCAGGGTTGCTTTGTGTGGTGAGCACAATGGCTATATATATATACACCATGAGTCTTCAATGAGACATTAATGACCTGCGTTTTGATGTTTTGCTGATCGGCATTATATTTTACATATGATGGATCAGGATCCTGAGTGGAACTTACAGATATGTCCTGAACTCTATCTGACCGTGATAAAAGCACCATAAGGATGAACAGAGCCATCCGCACATCATATCATTTATTCATGGTAGATGCGCACTTTATATCTTAGATTTCAGCGTTTGTGGTTGACCTTTTATTTTTACCACCCAAACTCAAACATGCTTTCTTTGGTGTTTGAGTGTCAAGTACGTGTGTCAAAACCGCACACAGCTGTTAACAGCATATTGTGCAAAAATGACTGACCAAGAAGTCACCAACAGCCTGCGATGATCGTTGTTGTCAGGGAAACGTATATGTGAATGTATTTGTGTTTCTGTACTCTTAAAAGTCAGAGGCTGCATTTCGAGTAAATGGGAAAAAGTCCTTGAAACGCGGCTTGTTCTAGCTTGCATAGTTATTACAAATTGAACTTGCCGTCAGTATTAAAAATTGCACTGGAGCAAACAGTAGTGTACCAGAAGCTCACGACCACCAGTTAGCCTCTCACACAAGCTATGACGTCTCTATATAGACTTTGTATCCTATATGAATCCTGACACTGTATAATTGATGTATTTTCCTTTGTTTTAATTGAACCTTTTAATAATGTAAGCAATTGTTCCATGCATTGTAGAGGAACTGCTGAATAGTTTTGCTGGCCAGCCGGGCTCATGGAGACACTGCCTCTACTTCCTCTCCAACAGCAGAAATGAATATGTCATGATGTATAGTCTTACAGTATTTGAGGTGAGTATGTATACACACACACACATTCTCAAACATAGTGTTATTTAAATAATGTATAACTTCCATATGGCTTAAAGCACTCAGTATCCGTACTATATGCTAACCCTGATATTCATTTTTAGAACCTGGTCAACAAAATGTGGGTCGGTGTAGCCAGCGAGGATAAAGCAGAGCTTCGTAGTTGCTTGCCAAAGTTGTTGCTGTCCCAGCATACTCTGTTGCCCTTCTTCATCAGGAATAAGCTCTGCAAAGTCATCGTGGACATCGGACGCCAGGACTGGCCAATGTTCTACCATGATTTCTTCAGCAATACTTTACAGGTACCTGAAATATGTGAGCCTTTAGATCTTTAGTTGTAGGTTTAGAGTTCAATATCGCATCGCTATTCGGATACCACTGCAGATGAGCATCGGTTTGTGTTTTTTTTTTTACCCTTTTTAAATATCTACCTGAATATTTAGGTACTTAAAATAAATGATTTAATTGTCCAGAATAAAAACGGACAAATAGACTATATAGGTATATAGACTGCTAGAACATCCCATTCCAGATTTATTCCCCTTTACATGTTATAATAGCCTCCATTCTTCTGGTAGGGTTTCCACGAGACTTTAGAGTGTGTCCATGGGGATTTGTGCTCATTCTGCCACAAGAGCATTAGTGAGATCAGGCACTGATGTCTGGTGCGGGGGCCAGGGCACAGTCAGTAGGCGTTTCTCAATACAATGTACCCAAGTTTGGACTTGCATACTCAGTAGTACAGACTTGGCCATTTGGACTTTGAGTACAAATTGCCGATTACAGAAGGACACTCTGCGGTCATTCTGCAATTGGAACAGCACCCGTTCCAATCTCAGAGAACATCGAAGGACATTTTTAAGTAGCCTCTTAAAATTAACCACATACTCGAAGTCTAAATAACGATATTCTCACCTAAATCATCTTATAACTTCATTTCATAACACGATGGCAGTAGTATTTCGAAACTTACAGCTGTGAGTCTTCTCCTGCACATAGTGTCCTGTACTTGTGAGTGTTCTTGTCATGGCAGAACAGATTTCGCCAACCAAGTTCCAGGGAAGGGAAATTGTAATGCTACAGCATCCAAAGACGTCCTAGAGAACTGTGTGCTAAAAACGTCGGAGCAACAGTTTGGGGAAGACCCATATGACCATATTGTGTGTAGGAAATGGGATGGGAACTGCTTGCTATTAGTGGCAAAGTGTTTGAATATGTCTGAGTGTTTATTGGTGCAGGACAGAAAACAAAACACATTTAATCATATTCAAATGGTTCTGGGCTGTGTTTAATAATGTAGGTAAATAATTCACCCATTTTTCTAATCAAATACTTTTGATTTCCAGGTAGTGTCATTTAGTATCAAAGTTCACAACACCTGAGTTAATCGTTCTAGATTTATGTCAGTTTGCTCATTTCCCATTTTGTTGAGGACATGTCTTTGTGTGATGCCTCGTTTCTCGGTGTGAAATTGCTGCGCCTCTATACAAGATGCATAAAGGTTGTCAGGTCTGGTAATATAATCTAACTGGAGAACCAGTCACTCAATATTGTGGAAGTGTGAAATGAAAAGGGTACAGTGATTATTACTGGGTTGGGTAGTTAGCATGAACAGATCTTCAGAATAAGGACCATACAGGTATGTGGCATAATATTGCTGTCTACTCCCTGTGAATTCTTATACTCATTTGCTTCCCTTAGTCCCTTTCTGAACATCCAAACAGCACAGCACTGGCGCTTCCACTTGCCTGGAGAGCTAGCTAGCTATTTATTTATTCACCTAATTTATGTGTTGATTACATGGAGGGAGATTTTGGGCAGAGAAGCAAGTGATTATATAACTGTATTGATCTAAATCAGATGATCTGGTGTCACTCGAGAGAATGGGTTCCTTTTTTTTATTCCGTTTCCTCTTAAGGTCGCTTCCTCATGCCTTCTCATAGTGGTGTCCTTTGTCACTTTTGTCTGTTTTGTTAATTAGGGATCTAGGCTTCGAATTGGTTTTCTGTTACACTCTGTAACAGTGCCTACGACTCTGTAACAGTGCCTGAACGGTACAACACAGAAGCGTCCGTTCTGTCATCTGGAGATGGCAAGGTTGAATATTGGATGTTGCCACAGCCAGCTGTGCCCGAGAGGCAGAATTGGCTATGCTCTCAGGGAAGTATAGGTTGGCGACATTCTTTCTCTCGCATGTCAATCACAGCAACACTAGCCAATCATGGATGTCTGTAAGCTCATGTATACAGAAGTGGGTGGGAGCACTTGCGTCCGAGTGTGTTACACCGTCCCTTGGGATTTTGTAAGAAGCCGTTTGAAATGTTGTGGTCGGCAGGCTTGGTAGCTGATCGGGGAGAGATGCCTGATGGATAGGAATTAGATATGAATAAATTGTTGAGGAAGAAACGCAGGAAAAAGCTGAAAATGTGATTAAGATTTCATACCACTTCAGTTCTTTAGTGCAGGTCATCGAATATCCCTCAATTTTCGGTTTCACACACCGTCCCTGGTTTAGGTTCAGTTTAAGTGTTGTGTGTGCACAAAAAGAAAAGAAACATAACCATGCATTTTTTTTTTAGAATATCAAAAGACATTTGTACCACTTGCCAGTACATGGAAAAAAAAGGTCAGTGCAGGCTCACAAGTGACAACAGAAGCAGCCTGTTCACCACCACGAGAAACAAACGGGCAGCAGATCAGAATCAGCTGATAAAGAAAATCGGTATCATAATGGGAAATTTCAAACCAGGCTTTATTCTTAAAGTTAGTAACCCCAAATGACTCAACTCACGAACTGTCTGTTAAGACAGTTTTTCTGGATGGTTTGTGTGTAGCTTTAAATTATGAGTCATTTCTCTTAAACAGTTTCCAGCAAAGTGGCAAGTTTTTCTCCACAAGTGTATTTCCTGTGCTGTTCTATTCAGGTCTAGTATTACCTGTGGAGGAGAGTGAGTGTCAGAATCAAGGACTGATATTGTCCTGATGCACTGGATAAGTTTGGCTTTGTGTTGTATTCAATTTAATCCACTAATGTATTTTAACATGGTGCTAGTTGACACAACGCATAACATGGATGTTTTTCAAACTAAAAGCTTAAATGTGTGTGTTCTAGTTGGTGCAATCTCCTACTCTGGCACCCCTGGGTCTGGTTCTGTTGAAGATGACCTCAGAAGAGCTGGTGTGCCCGAGAGAAGATCTGAGCATTGCTCGGAAAGAGGAGCTGAAAAAACTCTTACTGGAACAGATACCCACTGTTTTAAACCTACTGACCGGTGAGACCCCGAGAAATTGAAGAGAAATTCTAAAAAGCATTCTCATGGTGCTTATGGTGTTGGGTTAGAGTGGATTAGATTCTCAATTGTTAATCGTTTGTATTTTTGATTTTAAGGTATCCTGGAAACGGTTTGGGATAAGCACAGTGTGTCAGTGACGACGCCTCCTCCGTCACCTACATCAAGAGAGACGGGTGAGTCATGTGTTGACTTCTGGCTCTGGGGTTTTTCTACATTTGATTCCTTGGAGCATTTGCAAAAAAGTTGAACAAAATCCCCTTACCCAGCATACATGCTGTAGTAAATTCTGGGGAATTTGAGTGATTTTTTTTATTGTTTATTTATGATGTGCGTCTCCTTCATTAGGTGTGCTGACAGGCGACGCCACGCCGCTGGAGTCAGAGAGTAGCATGTTGTGTCTGCTGGCTCTGGAGTGCTTGGCTCATCTCTTCAGCTGGATCCCTCTGTCTTCCTCCATCACACCAGCCCTCCTGGCCTCCATCTTCCACTTTGCTCGCTTTGGCTGCCAGTTGCCAATCAAAGCCAAAGCTCCACCCACTTCTAATGGAGACTCTGCCCCTGGCAGTCTCTTAGCCAATGGAAGCCAGGGAAGGACAGGACACACGGTGGACCATGCCAAGCGGGCCCAGTTAGGCGTCATGGCTATGAACTGTATTAACGAGCTGATGTGTAAAAACTGCGTGCCACTGGACTTTGAGGAGTTCCTGCTCCGCATGTTTCAGCAGACATTTTACCTCCTACAGAGACTCACAAACTCGCACACCAACATACACACAGTCAAAAACAGACTGCAGGAGTTGGATGAAAGGTAAGGGCACAGGCAAAAAAAATGAAAATGCACACTTGCATATACAAACTAATAAGCTGCAGAGCCGAGAACTGACAACTCACAGTCCAGTGATGACTTCCCCCTTTTTCTTACTTTTTCTTTCTCTTCCACTTTAACTATTGTCCTGGTTCAGTTATTTGGAGAAGTTCACAGATTTTCTGCGACTCTTTGTAAGTGTTCATCTAAGGAGGATCGAGTCCAATGCTCAGTTTCCTCTAGTGGAGTTTCTGGCATTGCTCTTTAAGTACACCTTCAACCAGGTAAACACATCCAAACCTTTTCTCTTCCCTACGATGCCTCTCTCTCTCTCTCTCTGTCTGTCGGGTCTGTGTCTGAGTATTCCGCTTTTCATGTTTATAGCCAACACATGAGGGCTACTTGGCTTGCTTGGATATATGGAGTGTATTCCTGGACTACCTAACCACCAAAATCAGAAGCCGTCTGGCCGACAGAGACAGTGTTTTAAACAGGTGTGTGTGTTTCTGTAACCCTTGAATGTTTTGAAAATCAATACAAAGCACCCTTGAATGGTTTGAAAATCAATACAAAGCACATTCAAATTACAGCACCAAGAAACCAGGTCACGCAACACACAGCTTTGCTGCACAGAATTCGCTTAACTAAGTATATGCATATTTCCATTTCAGACACCTTTGGCGTAAGCTTACACCTTTGGCTGTAAGCTTAAGTTCCCACAATCACACTTTCTTCCTTATCAAATAATTAGATCTCTCAGTTCCGACACGATGGCAGACTTATGCATAGTCTACTAAATATTAGATATTGGACACCATGGGGTGTCTAATTGAACCATGTCAGCTATTGGGCTATTTCACTAAACTTTAATGACCATATGGTTTTTCTTTGTCTACAAAATTCACTAGCACTGTGCCTATGTCCACGAGCTACTGCTGCTCAAATTCACGATGCAATTTGATTCACAATACTGAGTTCACGGTTCGATTTCTCACGATATTTTAAACAAAATTTAAACAAAAAAAAAAAAAATGGAAACCAGTTCTTCTTCATTTTTGAAGTGTTCTTGTATATGTTTTTTACAGCTTTTCCATATCTTAAATAACATGAAAGAAAACATTAGTTTTTATTTTTCAAGAATAACAATTGAAAATAATGTGTAGCTTTCTTGAGTAAAAACTTTAGCAAAGAATTATAGTCTACTTTTTTAGTCTACTTCTCATATTTTGAGCATTGTCTGACCAGTGACTCGAAAAGAGGGTGAGTTTGGAGTATGAAGCTTGAAATTTCCATTCTTCGGAGATCGCGTGTCCTGTTATAGTGACATAGCTCTGAGTAGCCCTTGTTGTCGTCCCGTCTGTAGTTATCACTACACTGTCTGCCTCTTTCAAAGTTTGCATCACGTTTGCTTTTGTTTTGAACTGTGACTCAGACTGAACTGAATGACGTAAGACATGCTAGCCTCTGGTGTTCAAAAAATGCTATTACATACATTAGACGGCTTTATAGAGTGCACAGGATATCGTGATATGTCCACGATGCACATCGTCACATTTATGCATCGCACATATGATGCCTTTTGTACACTTTTCTGGCTACAAGCTTCAGGACCTTGATGGTCACTATATAATTTGTTTTCCACCTTTCCTTGTATGGATAACACGAAGGTCCTAAAATTAATTTCCGGAAAACAGCTTTTGAACACAGCTTTCAGAGCCAAGATATGGTCAAGACCAAACAAAGCAAGATTTTAGCTTTTCATTTTGTTTAAAAGTGATCAGGAGATCTGGGTTCAATACTGGTAACGTCTATCAAACCACCTCTTTCTGTGAAAGTATATGGATACATTTAGTGACAAAGCAAATGCTAGAAGTCTGGCTTGCAAGACAGTTTTTTAATAAATCTGGTTGACAAAAGCTTTGCTGATAATGCAACAGGGATCTGTTTATGTTGCTAAGCAGATATGTTGATGTTGGTTGCTTGTAGGTACAAGGATGCTTTAGTGCTGCTGCTCAGAGAGGTCCTGAACCGCATTCAGTTCAGGTTAAACCAGAGTCAGCTGGAGGAGCTGGACGATGAGACCCTTGATGATGATGTAAGACACATGCACAGACACACCATTGTCCATTTTGCAGCGTGGATCTTTTCGCTGGTCTCTGCAGCGCTTCTTTACAGTTTTTTCCTCTGTACTTGATGTGTGAATTTGGTGGGTTGTATTTTTGGACTGAACATTCTGTCTCCGGTTGCTATAGCAGCAAACTGAATGGCAGCGATATTTGCGTCAGAGTTTGGAGGTGGTTGCCAAGGTGATGGAGCTGCTCCCGTCTCAGACCTTCTCCATTCTGGTAAGTGTGTGTAGCTACATAGCCTACTATGTTCATTTTTTTCACATAAGGATTTTAGCAAGTCTAATTTGGTAAATGGATGCATGATTAAGTCTAATTATAACAGTGAATGACCTATACACAATGTCCTGATGCATCGTGGAATAGAATATCTTTGTGCTTTTTAGTTCCCAGTGCTTCAGGAGGACTTGGATGTTTACCTTGGGCTGCAGCAGTTCATCGTGACAACAAGAACGAGTGAGCCCTGTTCATCTTTTCACAAAATGTTTCATGCATACTCTGCTCAAATGTCAAAAAAACAAGTTCTACATCTAACATTGTTATGGGCTAATATAGTATTCAAAGTGCAAATGGATCAAGAAAAGTGCAGGTACTAAACATTACATTTGGTTAATAACAAATCCATCCAGTTCGATTCATTTTTATTTATATAGTGCTTTTAACAATTAACATTTAAAACCCAGATATAACTTTTATATAAATTTTATCCAGAATGAGCAAGCTGGGGTAATGGTGTCCAGGAAAAACCTCCTTGAAATAATAATAATAAGAAACCTTGAGACTTTAAAGGGAACCCATCCTCATTTGGGTGATGCTTAGTGCAATAATAATCCCTTCTGCATCTGTGTGCTATATAGAGAAAATGTGCAAATCGTTATGGTAGGCTGAGTGTTTTTAAATAGCCTCAATCAAGTAAAGAGTTGCATAGCCTTAATATAACAAGTAGAAAGTCCTGCAGTACTGACATCTTGAACAGCTTTAGTCAGAGCATCCTTATAACTTGTATTGAAAATGGTTGTGTGCTCTAATAATTTTTCATTGTTTTGCGCTTACGGTGGCGCAGTGGATAGCGCTGTCGCCTCACAGCAAGAAGGACCCGGGTTCGATCCCCGGGTGGGGCGACCTG
>JANCOA010000029.1:11573853-11588992 GCA_024363135.1 Leptodoras oyakawai | reverse complement strand
GACGGGGTGGGGGAGGGGTTCTGAGATGGACACTGAGGATTACAAGATGGAGTCTGTGAACAAAGGCACTTTTTTAGGGACAACCTTGAAGATGCTCTGAGTCTAACACTACATCACAAAACAAATATTTAGAGTTTAGAGTAATTTACATTGGGACCGGGAGGGGGGTGGGGGTGTTGGTTTAGGAGAGGGGGTGGGGTTCACTTTGTAACATTTTCAGCTCTGTTTACGTAAATAATATTCAGGTCAGCTTATGAAAAGTATTTATAATAGGACGGGAGTCTAATAATAATAATAAAAAAAAAAAAATAAAAAAAAAAACAACAGCTACCAACGAAAAGGTCTCATTTCTGACGTGTTGACAAATTTTCAAGGGCGATCGAGTGGATCAGAAGCATCTCCCGAGAAGAGGGAAGATCTTGTGGATCGGTTTCGATCTGTTTGAAATCTCTATGTACAAAAGCCAACAATGCACCAGCTTCTCATAGGATAAAGTCTTGAATAGAATTGACTGTGTAAATATGGCTGCCAAATACATAGTGCAATTCCTTCTGCTTCAACTTTGTAAACAATAATTCCGTTTTACGATTTTTCTACCCGGACTTTGTGTGTATTCGTCAATGTTTTGGAATTGATCAACCCTCTGTGCTTAAAACCCTCTGCTGGGAGAAAAATGCTAAAATTTAGACTAAAATGAACCCCTCCCCCTTTACTAAATTCTAAACAAGAAATAGAGTATGCATGTTTTTCCTAAAAATTTTTGCGTTATGATAACACTAACTTGTTTTTTTTTTATTTATGTATAATAGAGTCTGAACGTACTGTATTCCATAAAAAGCACCAGTTTCATTTAGTGATATATATATTTTTTTGATGTGTTGCAAAACTGTTTCTTCAGCCCTCCCAAAATTTTGAGAACAAATCATTACAAATAAACATTAAAAAAAGGAAAAAAGGCTATTAAAAAAAAGAAAGAAAGATTTAAAAAACTCCCAAAACTTACAAAGAACTTTTTTTTTCTCTCCGCCCTGTAGTTTAGAGTCCCGGACCTTTTGGACTTGAAACAATAACAGAAGGATATTTTTTTTAAACCCCTCTTCTATCACACCCTCTAACAATCTAACAGACAAACACATTTCTCTACCCAAGGCATTGCACATGGCTCAATCAACATACATTATTTTTTTTCAATTACAAACACTTCCCATCCAAACACAAAAGAACTCAAAAGCCACATCTTTCTCCTCGACACTACTGATACTGTTGACTATAGAAAAACATTTTCTATTTTTTTTTTTTTCCGTTTCGTTCATTTTCCAGGGACGTTGCTTGTTGGGCTTTTCCTATGTTGAGTGTATAACCGGGTTTTGAGTACTGGTACTACTGAAAAAGAACTCATTTAGTAACCGTAATGCTGCCATACTTCAGAAAATAACTAGACTGCCACTGAGCTTATTACGCAAACAAAAAATGTTTATATAAATATATATGGATATCTCCTGTATATATAAAGATGTCTGTAATTAGTGAGCTGTCACTTGCCACTCGTGTTGCTCCAGACATAAAAATTTCTTCCTCTATAGCTTATATGTGAGAAAATAACCTGAATTCATGTTTAACAAATTGCATAATGGGAATACAGAGGCACTTCCATTGATTAGAAAAGAAAAGTCCATCGCCGTCATTAATTCTCATTTAGCAATGCTAGTCCTCTACTACGCTGATGACGTGGCCACCTTTCGGCAAGCACGCTTCCCTGCAGTGAGACACAGAATCAGGCAGTCCAGTTATTTTGTGAGTTCAGTGATTTTGAATAATGCGGCTAAAAATGAAATCGATTAAAACTAGCTCGTTTATGGCAATATCAGCATGACTATGTAAAGGCAGATCAGGATTGCCCTATGTTAAACCAAGGCTTCCCTTTATATCAGTCAGTGGAAGTGGAAAGTGTGCACTTGTGTATCTGTGTGTGTGTGCGTGTGTGTTTGAGGCCATGCTCTGAGCTTTCTGCCTTTAATAAATGTTGTGAATCACTAAACAGGATGTAAACATAGTAGATGAAGCAATGTCTGATCTAAATGGCCATTACATACCCCTCTCCTCCACTCTTTTGCTCCATAGTGTGGACTTGGAACACAGCCGCCTGGGAGAGTAAACAGTATGGGTGTCTCCACCAGCCATTAAACTGGAGTCTTTCCAGTGGGTTTGATGAAAAACTCATCATTCTTGAGAAACACGTAATTGTACATAATTACCAAATCCTAACTGTTCGCAGTGGCAGTGAAAGGAACCAGGTGTTTGACACACTTAAAGCCTCCGACGTGCCACCCACTGACAGAATGGCTATGTTTTGTACACGTCTCTGGTCACAACCTTCAGAAGCTTAAATCAAAGTTGCTTTTCTGTGTACATGCTAAAGCACACCGGCTCTGTTTGAGCAGCATGTCACAATGAGATTTTCAGGGCATGATATAGCTAAAGAAACAGCATCACGTTATGACAAAGTTGCGTTTTAAACAGTTGATTTGATTGGCTGCTTACAATGTCGGTCAAACCTGCACACGTAAGCAGTTTATCAGTAATGATAAGTATTACACTTGAAACAATGAACAAATATAGATGTCACACCTGGTTCCAGTCACAAATGCTGCAAAGAAATGAAACTTTAACGTTCATGACTTTTGCTTTTGGGAGAGGGTGGAGAGGTTGAGGGTTGGAGGAGGCGGGATTTTCCCCCAGTTTCATTATTTGCCAATTCCCATGTACTGGTGAGCTTTCCCCTGTCAATCAACAGCTACCATCCAGAATTGGTGAAGGCTTCATATCACACACTTCTTCCAAGACAACAGATCTATCTTGAAATGCTGCTCAAGGGCACCACAGGGCAGAGGAAAGTCCTATCTACCATCACTCCAGCCCAGAGAGCAAGGCCAGTATTGTTCTCTTGGTACCCTGGCCATGGATGGCTGAGGCATTCTTGGGGGATTTGAACTCCTGATCATAGGATGAGCGCTTTTCTTCTGCGGGACGCTGCCTGCACTTCAATATACCTAAGAATAACATAATAATTTTTATATAAACGGATGTCCTAGAATGTCTCTAGAAGCAGTAAGGCATTGTAATGGTTTCTGATTTGGAATGTAAGGCAAAGAAAGACATCTAATTAACTCCCTTTTAAAAATGTGTCCATTTCTAGGTAACCAGCTCAGAGACATGGCAGTAAAATTAAGCGTGTGTGTATATATGTATATGTGTGTTAGGGCTGGCATTACCCAGAGGGGTTACAGTCGGCATTTAATTGGCACTAAGGGCGAGTATAAGGCCTGAATTTGATTCTTGTTGATTGGACAGACTCCACAGGTAGTTTTCTTTTCTAAATGATAGCATGTTTTCCTACATCAGCCTAAAATGAGACTGTCCTCTATGACTTTCGACATGTTGACATCCAACATTAACTTTAGTGTGTAATGTCCACGTTCACGTTTACCTCAAAAGATTGTGTGCAAACATTTTTTTCTACCTATCTATTTTCACTAGCGGACATGAGAGTAGTGTTTCATTTTCTATACTTTCCTTTTTCTAGTGCAATATTTTAGGCTTTATTTTGCTTGATTGTGTTTCTGATTAGTAATTCTTGTTAAGCTGGCTGTCAAAGGAGTGGGCATATCTAGACCAGTTTCTACACCGAGCTACAAGTGGTGTCAGAAGGGACGATTAGCTGGCTTTAGCTTCAACTCCATGCTAGATGTCAGGATGCTTAACATCTTGATTAAGTCCCAATAGTTTCTAAAACTATGCTTTCTTTTTTTTATTTATCATTATTAAAACCTCACCATTGTTGATGTCCCCAGCCATTGCACAATATAAGTAACAGATTCTTTTTTTTTCCTCTTCGGGTTGTTCTTTTGTGTTTCTGCTTTTTCGTTGTTGTCATTTCTGTGGTTTTTGAGAGACTCCATGTCCTCCTTCAAAATGTCACATGATCCTCTCATTAAAAAAGGGGGGAGGGGGTCATTGCCAAAAAGTCGACATGATCAGATCATTCCAAATGATAAGAAGATTTGCTGGTTTCCTTTGTTCTTCTTTTGGGGCAACAGGGTCAGAGGGCAATTTTAGGTGGGATTTTAGTTTTTTTTTTGTTGTTGTTGTTTCCTGATTCAAGATTCCAGATTGTAGTGACAGGATTTTAATTGCTTGTTGGCAGGCAGGGTTTGTCAGAGGAACCAAGACTGAAACAAAAAAAGAGAAAACAGGTTTTTAGAAGACATAAAAAAAACACTTTTGAAACAGCAGCCTCGCTAACTTTCTGTGCTGAACCTTTCAATTTGTCCACTAGATGTCCTGCTTGTCTTGCTAAACAAATTGGACTGTCTCTCCCCACCCTGGCCCTGTCCGCCTTTCGAGGAGTGGAGTGTGAAGAGGTTTGAACTTCTTGCCTCAACAGCACGATCATTGTGGTTTACCTCTACATCATAACCATTTAACTGCCTGCTGGAGCAGATACATATAATCTGACCCTTAGGAATCCATATACAAACTTCAATAAATGAAACTGCCACGGTGCACTTTGTAAGGAAAAGTCAAGCTTTAAAAAATGAGTCAAGCTTCACAAAGTGACTGAAATCATGGCAAAACTTGCAGGCTGTTGGTATGGTGCATGACAGCTGAGTGGCTATGAGTAGCGGTGTGAGATTTGGTTTCTCCAGGCCGGCGTGTAACAGCGAGCTGAAGTGGCTCAAGAACATTCTGGAAGTCAAGTCTTGGAAGCACTTTGCCTCCAGGGGAGTGGCTTGTGTTTTGCTTGAGTCTCCCCAAACAGCCAAACACACAAAGGCCATCCCATCACAAACACTCCTTCCTCCTCCCCCAGCTCTGGGTATCGCCTCGACTCTTCCCCAGTGTGCTCTGCTCCTCCCTCTCTCGCCTCTCTCGCGTTCTGTGTAATCCTTGGCAGGAGTTCGCACCCTCTTTCTTAGCCCCCTCTTTTGACTTTGACCCCCTCCACTTGCCACCTCTCAAGTTCAAGTTCAACTGGCTATGACATCATGTCTGGTTGCTGCGGGTAACCAGACAGTCAGGACGTGGCTTCTCAGTTTGCGGGGTCATGCTGAAACTCTCACCCTCACTCTTCTTTCACATTTTTTTCTTGGGACAGCCTGAATGCAGGCCTCTTGTTTGGCCACAAGGGAGCTCCTCGAACCCAATTTTCAGCTCACAACATGGAGTTAAGTTACTCCAGGAAGTCTTTAAACACTGAGTCTTTGTGCAGGAATTTGACTGACTTTTTTTATACTATTCTACTATGTCAAGCAAGCAAGTGTATTTTTCTGTGTTAATTTCTGGTTTTCTTTCTTCCTTTTTTTTTAAACCCCAGTTCAAGTCAGCTGAAAAAACAGGCAGTGCATGAAAGACCTACCCAGAAGACTGGATCAGCCAAAAAAGGGGTTAATGGGGTGGACTGAAAAGTGAAAGGAAAGCTAACAGTGGGAGAGACGCAGTGAGTGAGAGCAGAGTGTTGGAGAGATGGAGCTGCAGAGCTTCAGATGGTTGCCATGTGTTGTGGAGCCGGCCCGAGGCGGGTGTGGTTTACACAGTAATGAGTAAAGTGCAGCGGCTTATGGAGGAGGCTGCCCACTCGTAACGCTCAAATCAACCTCCACTGCTCCTCTCCCACTGAGAACTGCTCCAGATGGGCCAGATAAACATACCGCACTCGTTATTGTATGTGGGAGAGCAAGTGAGAGAAACAAAGAGCAAAGAGAAGCAATGGAGAGACCACACTGACACACACAGTGTACCGAGATCAGACTGTAGGTAATCTAGGTAATTAGTACTAGTACACTGGCACCCTGCTGTACACATTTGTAATTTTCTACATTCACATTCTTAAAACAGAGAAATATTACATGCTTTTGTACTAACTTGTGTCTGCTGGGGGATATTTAGAAAGTTGTTGTCCCGTGATCCGATGCTGACAAACCTGTTGGGAGTTGTGGAGCCTGGCGTGGAGTATGCTAGAGGAAGAGAGAAACAAATCAGCCTTTATTGATTTTTTCCTTTCACAGTTGATCATTTGTATGTTCTTGGGAGGGGGAGTTGACTCTTTTCATGAATCTCTCTAATTTCTGTATGAATCAGGATAATAATATCACCTACTGTAACAGCTATAGTATCATAGTAGATGACATTAGACAGATAATACGTTTGTAAAGAAATCTCAGTAGACATGTGAAGGTCAGTATCAAATTTAGGGCAGTTTGAAATTGATGGACTCCATAGCATAAAATGGGTCTTTAACAGAGAAAAAACAGTGTCTGAATGAAGCAAATACTCTCGAATGAGTCTAGCTCATTTCTAACAGGCATAAATATGTTAGATACATTTATTTTTTATTTAGGTGCAAAATAGGTGAAACATGCAACCAAGCTTCTGCTAAATTGTAGCTCAGTTAGTATATTTTTTAACAGAGCTGAAACATGAATACATGCCCCAAAGGAACCCATATTTGGTCGGGGTTATTTAAAGGCATATCCCACTGTACAAATGTCCAACCAATGACAAAAGACGCAAAGTTGGGGAGTCTGTCCATTTTCAGTACGTTTGAATAAAATAGAGTTGACATCAGTTGACATGCAAGCTTGCGAGGTGGACAAAGTTTACACAAAAGAGCAGGTATCCAGTGAGATGCACCTTTAAGGATATTATCAGAACTTCATGTATGTAGCTACAGGTTTGTAAATAGGTAACCGAAAGCATTGTTAAGGGTTAGTTAGATGTAAAAACAGATGACAGACTTCAGGACGCCGACAACAATAAAATAGAAACAGGAGTTATGAACAAAAAGTAAGAAACACAAAAACGAAACATAAATAAGACAAAAGTGCTCCGTCCAGTGCCCCCTCTGTGGTGGGTTATCAATGTGAAGATGCCAATACCATCATGCCCCCATATGCCTCCTTTAGAACAGCCCTGCTGTACTGATCAAAGATCAGCTGTTATTCTTGGACTAGTTAAAAATACTATAGCATGAAGTATTTGACCACTGACCTTGGATCAGCACTGGAGTTGGCCGATCACATCTCCACAATCCCAAAACAGCAAACTAATCCGCGGCTAAAACTCAACCAAATGGAACTCAAAGCAAGCCAACGTAAAAGTCAAAAGTGCAATAGATGGGTTCTTTGGTTCACCGATCTGTGTGATTGAGATGGGAGTGTAAAGGCAAATGAAGAAGGTTTGAGTCCACATTAACTGCCCTAAATTTGTACCCTTCATTGATTGTATCTGTATGTAACGCTGTTATAAATAGCTGCCTGGGACAGATAAAAACCAGACCACCACAGTGCAGCTATGATACAGTTGCGCTTTAGGAATAAAACTTGAGGTGTGTTTTGACCTTTGTTGGGTTGAACTAATTGAAGCATTGAGAACCAATGTGAAGCCATATTGTGTACAACGATTTGTGTTAACAAGACGTCAAGGAGTGGGATGAGCTTCTAGCTATAATCATCCAATATTACCATGAAGGTTATGTTAGTGTAGAGTATGAAACGCTAATTAAAGATGCACTGGACCACAGTAAGAGTTAAAAGAAATAGAGACATGGTGTGTTGGACGACCTTTGGGCTTTTCTTATGGGTTATTTTGGGGTCACTGATTGGATGGTCCAAATTCGGTCCTGGGGTTTACTGAGAATGGCGGGGAGGGGATCACTTACACGGAGATGCGGGTGAGGTGAGTCCGCCATCAAGGGGCATGCTGCTGGGTTTAGAGTCTGGCATGGGGAGGGGCACTGGACGCGCCACAGGGGGTGGCGGAGGCAGCAAGAAGGAGCCGGGCATTTTGCTCTGGCCGCTCCCGTTCGGCTGCAGACAACACACACAGGGTGAGGAGCGTGGATGCCGTCCGACACCCCATAAGACGACAAGACCAAAGACCAAACGGCAAGACAACGCTGGCTCTTTCCAAACAAAGATGTGGGATAGGCGTGGCTGAAGGTGGTGAGGTGTTGAAAAAGGGGGAACAACCAAAAGGATGGCGAATGTGCATCGACTTTGGGTATGGAGGCTTTTATGTTTGTTTATGTCTGTGTGTGTTTAAATCATAGATTCACCACAGGCACGGACACTGGAGCAGTGAAGGAGCGACCGAAATGGAGGGCTTTTCAACACAAAACAGTGGCACAAGGAGGATGAGATCCATAAGCATGAAATCAACTCAAATAGGCAAGAAAGAAAATACTAACTGCACAACATCAAAGCAAATGGGGGAAAAAAAGCGGAACAGAAGGAGGAATAAATGTTGGAATGAAATATATGGAGTCTGCTGCTGATTGAGGTGCAGATGAGGATTTATTGAAGAAACTAAGAAAGAAATGTACAAAGCCTTGGGAAAAGCACATGGCACACAACAAGAAGAGAGTGAGGTTTAAAGGCTTGCCTTTTAATCTTAGTTTGCACATCGGACAAAACCCCATGAGAAGACAAGACAGGATGCTCTCGTAGTGTTATTAAAATGCTGGCCTTGTCTTTAACCCAATTAAATGTACATTCATAAGGCAGAAACAGTTATTTATGAAGATTATAAAATGCTTTAAAAAGGGGTGAAGTATTAAAGTGCAATACAAACTGATTGCTGTTTCAGTTTCTTTGACAGACTGATTACTGGTGGTGATCAACACCAAAAACTAGTTAGATAATAACTAGATCATTAAAAAAAATCTATATTCCACTATTATAAAAAATTAATTACTGAATAACAATTCCATATTTTTATATAACTATTTATATCAGGATGCAGGAAAATAGTTCTTTGTATGGAGCCAAGTTAGTAATTTTCATAGAGAGTAAATTTCACTGGGTGTTAATACATTAAACTGGCTTTAAATATATACCTTTAACTTTTTGGTCACCACCTCTCCAGTAAAGTTAAACATTACATTATTTTACTTTTAAGCTTCTCTTAATAATTAATCTACTAGTGAGTTAAATTACAGAGGAAAATAGGAAACTGGCCCAGCTATTAATCTGTAAGGTGTCTCCTTCAACACAAATTTATCCTATAAATAATAAAAAAAAAATATGACTGTCATCATATTATCTACATATCTGACAAACTCATTTGAGTATGGCGGGTTTGTTTGCGTCTTACCTGACCTCCAGCTTGGCCTGGTCCATCAGCACACACAAACTGCACAAACTCTTTGAGTGGGTCCTGCCCCGGGTGGTGGTGGTAGCGGATGGTGGGGTGAGTGAAGTAAGGGCTCGATTGCTGGATGATGGAGGGAGAGGGAAAGTGCAGAGATGAGGCTGAGGCACGGGGGCTCCCTGCAGAGAAACATACAGAAAGACAGAAGACAGAGAATTAGTGTTGGGCACACAGTGACTTACTTGCTAATTGAAATAAATGTGGAAAGCCCTCTGACTCCACAAATGCACGAGTGACGTGATACAAATGGATACACAGATGACAATGTAGTGAGAGGTGGTGGTACTACATACATGCACCCATTCACAATTGCATACACCAAATTCATACTGATAGTTCATCTAACAGTAGAACGTTCAACAGCTGACAATGAAAGTTTATACACAGTCGAAGATTTGTAATTTGTAATCTTTTATAATTTTTCCATGTTAAGGAGAAACATAGCTTGGAAAGCACTCTTTCAGGGGAGTGAAAATTAAACCATGCTATTCCTTTCTTTACACTAATGGTGGGTCTTTCTTCATCTTGATTGGTATGACTGGGATGAACTCTCGCCCTCATCTCACGGCGTGCCAGCCTCCCTGTGCCCATCCCAACAGTCCCTCCAGCTGCCCGAGTAAGCCTGCCAAGCGCCCAGCTCCCCCAGACGAGAGCAGCCAATGCCCTGCTTTGCTCATCCCCCCACAATTGCCTGCTCCTCTCCCCTTGTCTCGCCGTCTTTCTTTCTCCCTCCTTTAATCCCATTAGGGACTGGGCAGAGGCCAAGCGCACTGGTGAGAGTGCCACATACTCCAGAGCCTGGGCCACAGGGCAACGGCAGCCCCAAACACAGTCGGGGTACACAAAAACAACGCATGGCCACCATACAGGGAGGGAATGAAGCATAAGGCCTGTACCAGATCTAGCCTCATAACATGTGAGAAACAAAATGAAACAAGACAAACACAGGCAGAGCGATGATTCAGAATGACTGCCACAGTGACAGAGATTAGAGGTTTTCAGTGCAAAATTGCTGTGTCTGCAAAACCTCTTGCTAAGATTAAGACTGAGTACAATGTAGAAAAAGTGCATGCAAACGCATGTTTATTTTATTCTGTAAAATTCACTGGGACTCAGAGACAGACAGAGAGAGAGAAAAAATGTCAAATAAATAAATCCTTTAATAAGTCCATAAAGAAATCATAAAATTTTTTCCCATTTCATGGTAGTAGGACAGACCCCAGTATAATGAATGTAAAAATGAGCTGTATTAAGTCTTTTTAAATAATCCAGGACTTAAATGAAAATAAAAATGGCTCTTTATCTATGGAAAGATATTTTGTGACTGCACATATGTGGTAAGTAATGAATGAAATCTTTAATCATATAATTAGCAGGCGTTTTTCAAGAACATTATGTAAGAAATGCCATACTGAATTTTTGGTCAGATTCTGTAAGTTCTGTAAAAAAAAACACCACCTGACCCACAGATTTCTGATTACAAAAAAAGACATTACACATTAACTGATTTGTAAAGTTGATATGTATCTATATGATTACCCGATAAAATGGTGAACCAATTGTTTGAGAAGCTCAGAGCATGGATCTGAATGAGGAAAGTGAAGCACTGCATCCCCAGACCACACAGAAACAAGTTCACCACTGAGAGTGAAAAGTGTCCCACCACAAACAGACTGACAGACAGACAGACCAGCCATTAAAAAAAAGCTAAAGAAGAAGGTAAGGGAGGAACCCAAAAGTGGGCAAGGTAGGAGAGATCCCACACACAAAATCTCCGAACCCAACCGCAACCCAACAGGGCAAAACACAGCCTCACCTCTTTGGCCAAACCAAAGGTGCCCAGCACTGTATGTGAGGCCTTTGTGAGGAGAGACTGGGGGAAGCGGGAGGGTGGAGGTGGGGGGTGTTGGGGGTGGATGGGTGTTTAGGGGCTCTGAGTTCTCACCTGGTCTCACTCCTGCCAGCATGGGCAGTGGGTGGTGGGTGAACGGCATGCGGGCAGACCTCGTCTGGCCGGACAGAGCGCTGAAATCGAATTTCCCCGGCTTCTTAAGAGAACCAGGCGACGAGAGTCCTGGCAAAAAAACGGGATCAACAGAATGGCAGAAGAGAGATAGGAGGTTTTAATGAAACAGGCTCTGTGTTCGGACCTTGACTTGATCTGTATGGTTTAGGGGGAGAAATAAAATCACCTCATTTGTAGCAGCAGTGGGGGAAGAAAAAAGGATGGGAGAGGGAGGACTGGCAACAAGAAAAACAGCTGGGTGGAGGCCATGGTGGCAGGTCCCATTAGACTCCATTTAGCTTGATCTGTCTGTCTGTCTGTCTGTCTGACTCACTATTTCATACTGACACCTCCACACATATGCCAACAAGGGCGATTCTAGAGTTTAACCCTTATTGTTGCTCAGCTCCCAATGAGAATGGATGATAAGGATAAAAAAATCACCAAGGAAATAAAACATACCTCTGTAGCTGAATGGAAAGAGTATGGTCACTTTTGTGTGTACAAAAAGAGATCTCTTTCCATCAGGAAATATACAAAGTTAGCTGGTATGAAAGGTTAATAATTTGAAAGGATCAACACCAAATACTCTCCCCCAAAACAAAAAAGACTAGAAAAGTAGTTTCTCTTGAAGTGGCAAACACTGACTCTGCAGACACAATAAAAATGGGGCCAAAACGATTTCATGGAAGTTGTTCCACTTACGATACTATATTCTAGCTGGCTCTCTCATGTAAGCTTTATCTCTAACACACACTACCTCTACCCTGGTGCTTAGTCTGGCTTTTCTATTTGTTGCATTCTCTCTTTGCACTCATGCTTTCTATATCCTTCTCCCTCTATCATTTCACCTCCTCTGTCCTCCACCCACCTATCCATCCATCCATCCATCCACTCATCCATTCACCCCACCCACCCATCCACTCATCCATCCACCCAACCTATCCATCCACTCATCCATCCCTCCATCCATTCAGACACCCACCCACCCACCTAGCCATCCATCCATCGATTCACCCACCCGCCCATCCATCCACCCATCCACTCATTCTTCATTCTGGAGTCTAGCAGTTTAAGCTTGTTAACCAGGTACACTAGTCGACTACAGGAGTAGAACTGGTTTAGGGTGAGCTCTAATCAGTGTGGACAGAAAAGATACTGGGTTAATACACTCGTACCTCTAATAAGCAACTTTTGCTCTTGTTTTGTATACCTGCTTTATTTTCTCACATGGTGAAAACAACATAATTAAATAGACATTAGAGTGAGAGAAGACTTTCTAAATAATTTAGGCAGATTGGGCTAATGAAGAATCTAGAAGAGGATGCAGCTACACTCTGTCTTTATACATTTACGTATTTTTATTGGAGTTCATATAGGCAACATTTAGTGGCAGGTCAGCAGTGGACCTATAAAGGCAACCCACTGTAGTAATTCACCATCTGTCCAAACATGTAAACAATATATGACAATTTATTTCAACATACAGGTGAACTAAATAATCAGTAATGATCAAGTGCACAAAGAAACTCTCCTTCACACTTTCCAGAATGAAAGCCATTTCTTGTATAAATCCTTGCAGAGTTGACACACTGTTCTTTCAGAACATGCTGTACTCTGAGTGTGGCTCGAGCCAGTCTGCAACTTGGCGCCAGACGAAGAGGAAGACAGGAGGGGAGCGAGGGATGTGCGAATAATGAGGGAGGAAGTGTGAGAAATGGAGGGAGAGAGGAGGCGATGACATGTGCCCCTAGTATATAACGGTACATTAAAGTGTCCTCCCGTTTCTATAAACGTCAGCCTGAAAGCCACAGGGCCTGAGCTCAGGCCGGTGAGCTTTCCCAAAGTTTGGCGCAAACAAGCGAGCTAAGTATACACTGGGCTTACCAAGTGACCCAGAAATAGAGCCAAATGTGTCAGGGCTGAGGAAATAAAAATGAGTCTCTTTTATGATCAAGACTTGTGGCTAGTTTTGAGAGAAATTATTTTGATATACAGTAATCCAAACACACAATTTAAGATTCTGGGGTTTCAGGCAGTGGCAGAATGATGGGTAAATTTTCCTAGACCTGTAATAATTAGTCACATTACATTACTGGGAAATGCACTGACATGTACTTTTGCTGTCATCTCTCTCTCTCTCTCTCTCTCTCTCTCTCTCTCTTTCTCTATCCATCTACAAGGTAATTGATATATAAGATTTAGATATCAGGGAGCTCAAAGACTGTCCCAAAAGACCAATAAACAGTCATCAGTTAAAGATGCTGTAAGCTTAGGACTGCACATCCCACATTACTGAGTGTTGTACAAGATCAGGCTGTGGAAAGTGACAGAAAAACTCTCAGCATCTAATGATTTAGTTTATTAGAATGTGAAGTATGTGATCAAAAGAGAGTATAGAGAGAGAGACTTTATTTTTTTATCTTTTAAAAGGCCATCATTTTATCACAAACCTACACACACACACACACAATATGTTCACCAATTGCACAACAGGTACTTGCTAATAGTTACTAACAGTGGGTTATATGTAACCCACTTATTTTCAAAAGCAACCAGATTTCCTGTAGCTTAAAAGAAAGAAAAACCGTCTCTCCTTCAGACAGCTTACAGGATTTCCAAATTACTAGCTTTGCTTGGCCAGTAATATAATTTGATCGGGTACATTTAATGTTTTTTTCCTTTGGGTATTTGCATCCAAAAATAAATAAATCTTTTGAAAATAAGAAACCCATTCTTCTAAGTACACCACTATTCAAAAATATATAATAGTCTTAGCCTATAATAGTTGCAAAATATATGAAAAAAACATTGCAAAAACAGCATCAGTGGAAATTGTGGGTTAAATTGTGGGTACAATGTTATTGGTGGGCAAGATACACTGCAAGATCCTCCACTGAAGGTCACCCCAATGGGGCCTCGTACAACAAACTCCAAGAGGGTGACAAACCAACAGGAACAGAGAGATGTACTCGCCATAGGGTATCAAATCTCCTATGTAAGTCTCCAAAGTGTATAATTTTTACAAATGCAGCTGGGGTTATGTATATTTCTGGAAGTTGCAGGAAGTCTCCCAGAGTACGCCGTGAATACTGTGATGAGGTTTTGGGGCATGGACGCTTTTGAGCATGTTACACAGCTTTTCTGCTGCTCTTCTGATCTGACCATGGTTCTTCTAGCTCATAATGTCAATATTTAGCTCGTAAAATCCTAAACTGATTCTGGGTATTGAGCATTGAATTATAAATCTAAATCAGATTCAGGTAATTGTTCTTGAGTATCCCAAGAACTGAGAATTAAAAATAATTGTCTATCATAGCCGAGACCTTTGAATCATCACAAGAGTACTAACCCAATGTTTATCCAAGGGACACTATCCACATGAAGATGCAGTCTTTGTGCTGTCTGCATCCTCATAGCTTGAACTTTGGCTGACTTGTGAATCAGTCATTGTTCTCCCTTTGCTATTGGATTGAATACTCCTTGCAGGAGCCAGTGATGTCCATTCCAAAGAATGAAGATGAAGAACGTTCATGAATACCTTCTGTATTTGGCATAATAAATCCACAGGCAGATCAAGCACAGTCACCCAGTGCCACAACATGGAGGCTTTGAGGTTGTTAACCAAAACAAAAGCTTTTTTACTGATCAGAAGATTGGAGGTTCAAGCCCCAGCAGCACCAAACCGCCATTGTTCGGCCCTTGAACAAGACCCTTAAGCCTCTCTGCTCCAGGGGTGCTGTATCACGATTGACCCTGCACTCTGACCCTCAGCTTCCTACCAAGCTAGGATATGTGAAATAAATAATTTCATATTCATACAGTATATATATATATATATATATATATATATATATGTGGGCGGCACGGTGGCGCAGTGGATAGCGCTGTCGCCTCACAGCAAGAAGGACCCGGGTTCGATCCCCG
>JANCOA010000029.1:11476176-11492149 GCA_024363135.1 Leptodoras oyakawai | reverse complement strand
TCTTCAAACTCACACTGAAAGTTAACATAGCAAAATTAATGCTTATAAAATGTAAGTCAAATTTTAAAAAGTTAACAAAACTAACAGCCAAACCAAATGCTACACTTCTATCAATTATAATGCAATTTAATGAGTTTAAAAATAGCTATTTTAGGAGCACAGGTCTGGCAAATCCAATTCCAAAAAAATTCAGTTATTTAGTGCAGGTAGCCATCATTAGTCAGATCAGGCCAATACAAGTGCTGATTCCAGCAACAACAGAAGCCTCATTCACATCCCCAATAATACCTTCAGCATACAGCGCTCAGTGACAAAGCTCAAACCACGCCACGGTGCCAGCATACCAGGGCCACCGTGTCCCAACCCCTCAGCGCCAACCCTCGCCACCATGAGCCCACGGTTCAACTGCGCCGCTTCAACACCTGCCATCACAACCTCTCTGAGCCGCAAGCATGCAGCAAAAATCCACACATGTTCACATGACCAGCAAACTCACAATGCAGCAAGAGGTACAAAGAGAAAGCCGGGTAGTTACCATGTTGCACTCTCATTATAGGTTTGGCACGCTGCTCAGAGTGGGGAGGGGGAAAAAAACCCAAAAACGAATCAGCCTGCACCGGTTCCTTCACTGCTCGCTTGCCGCCGAAGCTACCACTTGTTTGGCAGAGTCCAAAAAATTTGGCGGAAGTTAAAGAACTCGGAGGAGACGGAAGACACTCCACTTGCTACTGAATGGAGGAGGAGAAAATAGTTTTGATGATTAAAAATGTAAAACAATTTAAAAAAAAAGCAATTTCAAGATGTCCGCAGGACAGAAGACGAGCTCGCCGCTGCTGCTGAAATATTTCCTAGTAAAATCTTGAAGAAGGGAATCAAAATTTAATAAAAAAAAAATAATTCTAACAGAGTGGGAAAAAATGCAGGGAGAACAAGAATTAAAACAACTGGAAAAGTCACGCTCAAAATAAACAGTTCGAAAATTCGAGAAAAAAAAAAATTTAAGCCAGACCCCCACCCGAAAAAAAAAATCCTTGGCAAGGCGTAATTGGTGATGGTGTTTGCTTAGATCTTGGAGTCCAGCAGAACACACAAAAAAAGAATCACAGATAGGCTACACACACGCACACACACTCGCGCGCACACACATACGCTCAATCCCTCACACATACGTACACACTCCTGCAAAGAAGAAGGGGGGAGCTGGCAAGAGCAAAGCGCAGAATATGGGGAGGAAAAAAAAAGAGAGGCGAATCAATGTTGGACGAGCTCATACGACCGCTGGCAAACCCAAGTGCTGCTTTTTTTCTCTCTCTTTCTCTCCAACACTCTCACTCGATCACGCTCTCTCTCTCTCTCTCTCTCTCTCGTCCTATACGTGTTCTTTCCCCAACCATTGCCTGAGTCTTTGCCAACATGAGTAGGGCCCACCTATTTGGCAACGAGATGTCTGTAGCCCAGCCAATGCGTTCGCTTCAGGAGTTGAAAGGGAGGGAAAAAGAGAAGAGGGCAGAGAGAGAGGGAGAAAGAGAAAGAGGGAGGGAGGAAAGGAGCGAGCAAGAGTGTGTAGTCCAGTCTAATGGCACACAATCTGCCAATCTCAACACTTCCTATGTGCCACAGAGGCAAAGTTCAGCATACACTCCTCAGATAGCGATCTTACCACTTTTACCGAGTCTTTGCAGCCATCTTCATGTCTGAACTTACCGCCCCCCCACACCCCCCAACCCTTTTTTTTTCACCACTTGCGTAATGCCTTCTTGGCAAAGGGTGACAGTAGAGAGCACAGAGCTCCCACAGAAATCCCAACGGACCCAGCAGCCGGCAGCTGCTCCTGGATTTAGCGCCCCGAAACAAAGCCGTGAGAGAGCAACACGCCTCCCCATTTCACCAAAATACTGATGCGTGCATGTCCGATTAAGAAACAAACACATGCCGCTCTCACGCATCTTAGCGCCCAACCCAGGGAGCTTCATTACACAGATTCAGGGACAGGAGGACACACTAACCATCTGACCCGCTCACATATCCAGCAGCCCGACGTTTTGGGAAGCTGTGTGTAACGGTGCTGTAATTATACTTAACTAAGGAAACTAAGGGTGTGTATCTGCTTTGAGATGACGACACAGAAACTAGATAGTTAAACAAGTAAACGCAGCTCCGTTTTAACGTTTTCGATTCAGCATCCATACGAGGTCGTTCATCCCCAATTCAGTGCAGTTCAGGTAAATGACTTACATTGTCTGCATGAGTACCAATGAGTCAAGATTAGATTGGTGCTTAGAGGCTTAGATTTTGCTGAAACGGGAGTATTTCCAAACTTTTGTGCTGTGATACGCTCTCTCTGTTTCTCTCACCCCTTTTCCACCAAATCAGCTCTTGTTCTTGACCTGCCTCCGTTCTGGATTCTTGCATTCATGGTGCTATCTAGCGAACTGGCCCTGGTTTCCACCGATTTTGAGCAGAACCATTGTACCTGAGGATGCATGATCAACAGAGGATGCTGCACAATGCACAACAGAAGGAGCAGCGAGATATCAGATCACATTGATTACCACTGCTTTTGTTCTGTTATTACAGAGATTTGTTTTTAATCCAAACCAACTATTAATGATAGGAAGATATAAAAGACACGTGGATGATTAATGATATGTAAGATGCTGTTATCTGAAGATGTATCACTTGCATATGTATAAAGGAATCATATATATATACTGTATATGTCACATAGTCATATAGAAACATTCAGAATCTAATGCTCCATACAGTTCAAAATTAGGTGCTCAGAAGGGGCCGGGACCGGGACTGGAAAAGGGCTATCTTTCAATCGTTGATGCCAATTCAATTTTGACCAGTTCCCTTTTCACCTCGAAGCAGATCTATGCTTGTAAACTGACGTGGCCGTACTGGAGACGGTCCGGCCGATTTTCCAATTCAAATCCTTTTTTTCTTTACATTCGCATTATATTCCAAACAGGCATTAAATATCGGACTTGGCCATAAAGACGTGGTTTCTTCATAACCACTGCTCATAGTGGTCCAATTCACATATGGCAGATGAGCTCAGTCAAATGTCTAACAGACGACACGAACCATAAGCTTCCTCTGTCCTGAATTTACAGACTGTGTTGCAACTGAATGGCTTGGGAGCAAGAACAAACAAAGGCACATAAACGAACGGCTTTTCTATATAAGCCTGGAAACATGTACAGGCAGAGATGAGAATAAATGCGATCTGAAATTGAAAAAATGCGCGACTCATACTGAGAAATATATAGCCTATATGACTGGGCTGTGCGCCGATATTACGATGGTTACGGCTGCTGCCAGCCTGAGAGGCTCCGGAGCCGAACGTAACCACAACTTGGACATGAAGCGCCAGACCATCATACACATGCAAATAGCCATTAAATCAAACAGGCCATAGACGGCACCAGCTGAAGAGTGCAGTGATAATAGTGTCTATACAAATCCACCTGTCACAACGCAAACATCCCTCTTATTTACCTTAAATCTCTTCATTACTATGATCTCTTTCAAACAGGATTCAATGTGTCAGAAACAGCACCTGCTTGAGGTCTTTTGTAAGATGCTAATTGAAGCGCAACCTGAAGTGAGGAGCATTTGTTTATGAATGTCAGTCGGTTCAGATGCAGGAAAAACACATATGTAAAACAAACAGTCCACTTTGTGTATGAAATGCAGTCTTTAATGACTTGCCGTACACTGCTCACACACTATTTACTGCTGCAGTATTTTTGCTGAAGCTTGTGACGCACCTCAAGCGGACTGTAAAAAAAAAGGTGGAAATTGTGACTCAGAACTGTCATGCCGTATCGCAGCCTGTTTCTGGGCCGTTCACAAATTCAGCAAAGTGTGTCAATGGACTGAACCGAGGACTGAAGCAGAGCCGATAAACGTATGAAAAAATGAGGTATAGTTCAGTTTTATATACTTCTAGTATACTTCTAGTTTTCTAAACATGAATTAGGTCAGCTTCTGGAGCACCTCTGTTGTGGATTGTCGGAATTAAAAAAAAAATAATCACAGACTTTCAATAATTGAAATGAATGGAAGGACATTTGTGTTTATTCTCTGCTTTGTCTGTTCAATATCCATGGTGCTATTCATCAGTGGTAACGTGAAGCACCATTATGAAACCAAACATTATCAATTCAAATTCAAAGTCTTATTAATAGCCATAAACTAATTATTAATAGTTACACATGAAAAGATACCTGCTGCTGCAGTTACATGTAACAAGATGTCTGCAAATGAGCTGAATGCCCTTGGCCTTGAGGAAAAGTATAATGATAAGTCATGAATTAGAAAATAAATTAGAGCTGATGAAACAGTAGCTAAACGTTTACTGTCTATACAGTATACAGAAGATGCAAACTGATTATAGTCGTATTTCAATTACAAACCATTACATGTTTTTGTTGGCTTTTAATGAATTATTTTTGTTACTTTTAATTTTAAATAGGAAAAGGCTGGCCTACAGCTTGCCTACAGGACACTTTGTTAGTGCCCAGCCTGGTCTCTAATCTAAGAAACCATATCCAGGCCCATTGATTACTACAGCAAATTAAATCATGTCATAAAATGTTTCTAAATTGTCACCACAAAACATCAAGCGATCATATCTGTTATCTACGCGTCAAGTGTCAAGTCTGGTCCGTCAGCTTGGCCGACAAGGATGAAGACCTCGAGTCCTCTGCCAACTCAATTAAACAGGCCGAGCGTGTGCGTGTGTGTGTTTTCCTCCTTACTCTGCACTTACAATATTAATGCTTGAAAAAGAGACAAGACACCATCTCGCAAAGTGTCTGCCAGCTTCCGCATGGAAATGAAGGAGCTGGAAACGCGGCTTGGCATCCGACGCTGACCGAGCATTTGTGTTATTTTGTCGCCGTTGGTAAAAATCCGGTTCCAATTAATAAGAACAGAAATACACCCAAACACCTACAAATAAATGCAGCTAAATTACAACTTGGCTGGGAAAAAAAACGTGCTCGTTTCTCGAGCATGAATTCTGAATAATGGAAGTGTGTAAATTCACAGCCTCCAAAAAAAAAAAAATTCTTGTGTGGCCACTCATTAGCTAATATATTTTCCTGGCATAAAATGTTTAAAATCCATATGCACAAAGGAAAATGGAAAGAGATAAGGCCTGTAATAATCTCTCTTTAACCCACACTACTGATAAAGCAAATAAAATCCATACCATGTTAAAAAAAAAAAAAGCATGAGATTTATCATATCATTAATGATTGAATGAAGAAATTGTAACTATTTGTCAGTGAGTTTCATCTCATCTCATATATTTAACATCTCATATATTTAAGCTTATAAAAGCTAGATCTGTATAAGTTTTTTTTTAACCACTGTTAAATCAAAAGACATAATAAGAGCAAATAAGATTAGTCCATTTGCCAGCTCTGTCACCTGCCTTACACTGGCTGCTCATGCAAAACACTCTGGCTCCACATTTGCACAAGGAGCCATATAACTTTACCTGGATTCTCAAGCGTGTGTTACGGTGCTGACAGAAATTTGTTTGATGGAAATGAGTCAAATAGAACCGTGTCTTCGAAATGTCACACAAGAATGAATCGAATGACCCTGAAAAAGAGCTGAAAAATACACGTAATTCCTTAGTACTTAGTCATCCCATGTTATATATATACACAGTACATTCTTTTTTTTTTTTTTATTATTATTATTAAATAAATAAATGAAATGAGGCGCATGCATGCTACTAATGAGGAGCTGCTCTACTTTAGAGGAGGCTGAAACAGCTTTGTTCTCTTGCTTTGTCCCGGTTCTCAGTGCGGAGGCCTAAACACAGTTCAGAGGACTGAGCCAAGAACCAAATTATCTCTTTATGCGAACACAGAGAAGCCTCTCTGCCTGACAGAGTTTAACTCTGATACACTGAGAAGGACAGAAACCTGTAAAAGGTCATGCCATTCACTCGGCAAGCAGCTCACAAAATATAGAGTAAGTGGGTCGTGATTAAAAAAGGTTCATTCTGATGAAAAAAATTGTTTGGTGTAGCCTAAAATCTTAAAGCACTTTTAAAGCAAGATTTGAAAGGCTGAATCTGTAAAGCATAATTTGCACATTAAGGCACCATTTGTAGCAGTAGACTTTATTATACTGTATGTTATTAAATGTTTTTTGGTCCTCAAAAAAGGTGATAATTTTTATATGAAAGCTTTGTGATCATATTTCTTGATCATATTTCTTGTGATAAATAAAATCTGCTAGTTCATTTCACTTGCTGTAGCCTTACCTCAGCGGTGTACAAAAATATCAAGCCCTGTGTTCGTACATTTGGACTTTGCTTTATCCAACTAGTCATAGTTTCCGTAGTATTAGGAAACATAATTAGCCATAAATCCATACACTTATCACAGTATTCCTAGGCTTTAGGCTACACAGCTCATTAATGCAATATAGTGTTTATCTGGCATAAGTTAGACTATTCATAAGAACTATATTAAAATTCAAACATGCTTTATCAAAGCCTCATCAGATTGATTTTTTTTTAGTCATTTTTTTTTTTATTTCCTAAAACTGGGCTACTTGATTGCATAATGTTGCGTGTCCAAGTCAAAGTTACTGAGTGTCAGTATCAATTAATCAGAATCAATTACATGGCTTTAATTTACTAAACACTGAACGTGTTGTAGTTGCTCACACTGGAATGGATCCGTCTCTTCGGAAAAACCTCTGCATTTGGAAAGGCTGCTTGGCATTGGATCCCCTTGAGGGATTAAAGATTTCAAGAGCGCTTCACTCTTCCCGCTCTTTGACGCAGACGCGCATCGCATTAATATCAGGAAAGCCATTTATCAAAAAGACCAAAAGCTCCATGGCTAACTTATATTTTGCTCTGGCAACATTTACTGAAGAACAACAAAACTAAAGCGCCGTGCGGAGAAAACCTGAACGCAGCCTGGTTCTCATCAGAAAGCAGACAAACGCTCCACGAACGAAAAAAAAAAATCTCATTTAAATGTTTTCCACATTTCCACAATGTTTTTTTTTTACACAAAGACTGTGCGCCCCGAGTAAGGCCTATAAAACTGCAGTGCATTAATTTACTGCTTTTCAAATGAATGCTGAATAATGTCTTTTTTGTCAAAAGGGTGAGCTAATGACAAAGCATGGAGCAATAAATTCTGGTTTTAAAAACATGCATCCTTATATACATCGAAGGCTAATTTGATACAGATAGGCACTCCACCCAAACCCAAGAGACTGGTGGGGTTTGTTAATGGAAAAGCTGCTGGAGCAAAACTGAAATTTGTCCTGCTGGAAGGCCTAGGGAGATTACTGCAAAAAATATTGGCAGAACTAAAACTCACTGGCTTGGGAGAAAGAATGTACGCACCCGTATTTATGAAGCACATCATTAAAAATGACAACACAGAAGCTGCGCTGCATGTGAATTTATTAGTGTGGACTGGTGGAGTCGCACTCCATCCAGCAGCAGAAAGAAAGGTGGCTGTAGAGAAAAGCAAAGGAACTTTGGCTCTTTGTGCGAGTCCTGCCTGAGACGGGCTGCTTGTCAGATATTTGAATTCTCTGCACCCGTGTACTAAAACGTAAACTAATCAAACAGCCTCGTATTTTCTTATTAAATTCATATTAAAATCATCGACTATGTGTTCAAGTCGGAATGCATACGCGTGTGTTTTATATGTCAGCATTTAACACCTGCTCCGATTTATCTCTGACCTGCTTGTGGCTTTCCCACATCGCTGCATGGGCTGATTCGGGTTCGGGGTAGCCCACTGTGCGTCCCTGACTGTCACCCTGACCTCCTGCGGGGAGGACGGACTCTAACTTTGCTCTCTGACCCCACAATCACACAGAGAGGGACTGTGCCAGAAAAAAACTGAAGTAAAAATGAAAAGTTATGTGTATAAAGATATTTTGAAGACAAAACAATCCTGTGCGCACGTACAGCTTTTTCAAAAATAACTCCATCCACAAGAGAACGCAAAAATATTTCGAGAAACATAACCATGCCAGCCTAGCAAATGGAGACGGTACTAGTACTAGAAATAAAACAAAGCGAAATGAACTTGCAGCCATGTTATCAAATAAGAAATTGCACACCACAAAGTAACAAGCCATGATAGACACAGTCCTAGTCCAAAACAAGTGCATATACCTGTGCATGTACTACCTGGGCAAAAAACATGCGCTAGTAGTAGTATCGCCACCTACTGGGCTGGAATGCTCATGTTTTAAGAAAAAACTCGTTTGCATTCTCTTGTGGACGGAGATACAGTATTTTTGAAAATGCGGCTTTAAAATATCCGTGTACACGTAGACATTTTCTTCATTTTGATTTTGTTTATTTTTCTGTATGATTGTGGGGTCAGTGATTAACAAAAATGTTAACGTTTGTACACTTTCAAAAAAAAGAGTTCTCCTTCAATGATGCATTGAAGCCAAAACTCAGAGAATAAACTGTTTTCGAAAATATATACACGTAGATCGTTCTGCAAGTATACGGCAGAAATAGTGAGCTAGCAGACTGAAAGAAGGGTGTGTGCGCAAGAATCATGTGCTAGCTCATGGTGGCATGGGGATGCCAGCCCAGACATGTCAGCGTGCCAGAACGGAGGGAGAACACTCCACTACGAAAAAGACAGCAGAGTAAAACCACACACGGTCACCTCCTCTGTGTCAGAGGGTTCGTCACTCTGGAACACACTTCTGTCCACACACACGCTTTCACACTCCGAAAATGAAAACCTGTGTGCGATTGCACTTATGTAGAGGTGTTAACCAAAGTGCAGGTGTGTCAGTGTGTGTGTGTGTGTGTGTGTGTGTGTGTGTGCTGGCACAGGTAAACATGTCTGCACATCCTTTTCTAACATTCTGCTGCAGGTCTGTTTTTGCTTTCTCTATAGACGCACTCAGATGACTCATAATTCTTGATAAAAGATAGTGTCAAGGAGGACAACCTCATGCAGCACTCCTGTTTCCACACACACATATCTCAACCGTCAAAATGCTCGATCTTTTATCTGCTTTCATGGCATCCAGTGCATCCATTCTCCCACACCTGCACTAGCGCGATAGTCTCACTTTCCGTCTTATCTGTGCGTCTATCGCAGCACAGTCTCTTCCTTTGGAGAGCGAACAATCCTTCCAAGTATCAGTTCAACTCCAAATACCTGAGTGTCAGTCAGAGCAAAGATGGGTATCAAATGAAAACAAACTATTTCTCACATCTATCTCACTATCTATACCCAGTGAAGGTCTTTAGGGTCAGTGACGCTGTCAGGACCGTAATAACAACACGATAAACACACCAGCAGAACCTCCATAGGTCCATTTATGCGAATGAATTATGCTCTACAATTATATTCCTTTAACTAATGATACAAAAGGTGCACCCTTGAGAGCCCCCCCGCCCACTTCATTTCACGCAGTCGTACCATAAAATGCCAGTTAAGAACCTTCTCTTGTTACCCCTGACCGTATTCTTGCTTCTGTATTAAACTAAATACTAGAGAAACCTTGTTAAAGTCCTTTTGGTAATCAATCTTCTCATTACCGTTGCACCAGCTCATTATTTAAGACCACACAAGGAATAATAAAGAACGACCAAGAAATTCACCACAGAAAAAGAAAATCACACGCACACACATGCACTGATCATGGGCCAGGCAGTGATGCGAAAAGATCTTTGAAGCGGTGCTTGGCGTGGTTTGTAATTATCCCAGTTTACAAATCGGCGCGTTACTATGTGTGAAATATCTGCAAGCAATTTGTGGCCGTGGAGGGAGCGAAGGCGCAGCGTGGCATCGTGTTGCATCCCAATGGGCATGTACAGCACATTCCAATCCCACTGCCACCACCACATTATTAAGGATGGCATTTATAAGATTCCCCAACATCATCCAAAGCACTTTAAAGGAGCAATAGAACGTTTTTTTAAAGGTGTTGTCTATTTATTGCATCTGCAGTGTCTGAGCAATTACCATGAACATTAATTTCCCTGTACTGAGAAAACGCCTGAGAATAAAACAAAAAGGCTCACCAACCAGAGGCCCAACAACCTTCTGTTTATTTCTTACTCCACAGAAACAGGCTGAAACTTTTGTTACTGGTAATCAAACCATACACTAGGATAAACTATACCTTTAAGAACCTAACATAGTCTGTACTTACTGTAGAAATGGCATCCATCCATGCTCCCGTGCTATGTCCTGCTATACTGTATACTGTGACCTACCAGTTCCATTGCACGCATGCTATACTATACAGCAGATACCACACATACAAGCTTTTTCCCTTCCCATCCTCCCAACATCTCACTGGTATATGATTGTATGTTACAGTATGTTGACTGTAAAGCGTCCTTGGGTTTGAGAAAGGCGCTGTATTAATATTTGAATGAACTTTCATTCATTCATTCATTCATTCATTCATCCTGCATTGTGATGTAAACCTATAGCTACAGGACCATGGAAATAAACCTAAAAATAAGAAAACAATTGTAATATTGTACTTATTAAGTCAATAATGCAGTAATATTGGACTATTATCTCACTGTCGGTGTGTGTTTTAATTTATATGTGTGTATGAACATACTCTTTTTTTTAAAGCCAAAGATTAATACACAGAAGGAGATGCATGTGCTTACATTGGAATTACATTGGAATTATATATATGTAAATGGTTTAGATTTTTCCGTGTTTTTCCAAACCCAATACACAGAGATGAGTCTATAACCGCACTTGGTTAAAAAAAACATTTGCGAACCATGACGAGTAGCAGATCACAGTTAAATAGGCAGAGAAATGATAAAAATCTCCCGTGGTTGAATTTACTGGCTGTTTATTATTCCTCTTCTGGTCGAGTTGCTTTGATGTGCCGATAGCATTGTTATTGTAGCATTATCTGAAATCTCGAGCCTACTTAACTTGGGTCTGATTTCAACATACCACAAAGTTATCTGCATGGGCCGATGCGCGCGGCTGGCACCACTCTGATTTTCGTGTTCATTGAGATTCAAGCCGGGGCTTAGCATTGTCAGGCCTATAGAGAACACTGGTGAGGAGAGAAAACCTTTGAAAACGCAATTAGCTCAGCATGTCGGCACAAATCGCAGGTTTTTATTCACGCATGAACATGCTACTTTGACATGCCTGGAAACAAAATATAAAGCGAAAAAAGCGCAACACTTTTGAATGCATACAAAGGGGTCTTTGTTATGAATGCTGGATCCATATAATGTTTTTTTTTTTTTTTTTAAAAGAAGCCATGCTGGTTGGGAGGAACAAACAAAGTTATCACATCAAACAAATAGACTGGGCTCCTATGACACTGACCACCAGTGTTCCTTTCAGTCAGCCGAGCTCTGACATCATCTGACTATTCCACGCTTGCAGCACTCTGGCTCTGAATGGACAAAGGGCAGTCCACATCATGCATAAACTGCTCCTAGACCTTCTAACCTTAACCAGTCGTGCCCTGGATTTTGCCCCGGCTCTCATCAGTGGTGAAGAAGAAAGAGCGCTTCACATGACGGGTAATGTACTAGCACGTCCAGCCTGTAACTAAAGACGTCAGTGCTGTTCACGAGTCAAAAAGAAGCTTCGGAACATTGATTAGCTGCAGAAGTGAGCTCCACTCTGAGTATATGACCTCAAAATACCTGAAGAAAGGTGGACAGAAGAGGAGAGATGTATGAAGCTAGAACGTGTGCAAAGGATTCAGGTCTTTTTCTTAAAGCTGACTGCATGCTGGGAGTATCTGGGCTAAGCAGATGCAGAGATTTTAAACCCTTTCAACAGTGCTTTTAAGATGCCCTCTTTGACATGCCGTCCCGACTTGGAAGTGGCTCCTTGCTGAACAAGAGAAGGAGCAGAGTGCATTTTAAAACAGGAATACATTGCCCTAGTTACTAACCACAAGCATAAATTAAGCTATTTCCTTAATTCACGTTAAAGAAATCATATGTTTTAACATTAGTAATTACTTCTTTTTTTTTTTTTTACGATCATGGCGCAACATTTCTTATCAAGCTCCTTTCCTAGAGTCTACATTTCTACAGGCTCAATCCCTTGCCCCTCTATTGGTTCACCTAACAAACAACACTTGCTCTATTAAAGGAACGGAAATTACGTTTTCAATTTTTGCCAGGGTGAGTTAAAATGGTAAAATCAGTAGTGAAATGGGGCAGTAGTGTACTGCGTGCAAGCTGGCTCAATGAGAAGTACATACCCATTCAAATTCCAAAGGCAATCGTGCGTTTGAGTTTGAACAAATTTGAAAATGTGCAAATGTTCGCCACGGCCTGACACTAACCGTCCTAACCATCCTAAATATCAGATTTTTTTTTTTTTATGTTTAAGCTGTACAAATTGTTACAAATGTCCCAGAAGTTTGAGACCATGCTGACTGCATGACAACAGCGTCGTAGTGTTAAACTCCTAAACTGTGGGACCACGCAGGTTCACACAAACAGGGCATTTGCCGAACGCTGAATGCTCTGCAATCAAAGAAATAAAGGGGCAATCTAGCACACAAACAAGAGATTTCCCCATCACCAGTGCCAACGCAGCCGGGCCCTCCTTTCGCAGAACAAGGGAAGTACTATTGACTAAATCCCCCCTCCTCCTCCTCACTGCTTCTCTGTCATTCTCCTGCTCTACTATTTTTCTCTCTTCGGTCGGCCCCCTCTGCCAGTCTGTGAGGCGTGGTGCCAACCCTTTCCACCGCTGGGCACTCTGCCCTGCCCTTTATGCAAATGCTTTAGCGCCGGCCCCAAACTCACAACGCAGCCTGTCTCCTCCTCTCTCACGCTTTCTTTCTCTTGTTCTCTTCTTGCACCCTTTCATTGTCACTCTTCATCACCATCCCCAAGCACTCACCACCATTACTGATCCTCTTTATCCTCATGCTCGCTCTTAGTCACTCTTCTTCTTCGTCTTTCATTCTCCCTTTTCATCCCCTGCATTGTCATGCCCTACTAGAAACCCTTAGATACCAGGCTGTCATGTCTGTGAATGTCTTCCCTTTGATATGGTGTCATTTAAGAGGAGGTTAAAGAGACACAAAAGTCTACAGGTGTGTCCAGACTGGGCCTGGCAACAGAGAAAGAGAGAGTGAGATACAGAGAGTAGGACTTGTAGTTACTACTTATAGTTGTCAGCTTCGGGTCGATTAAAACGAACCCTGGTGCGATTGCTCTGTTAGTACGGTTCATCAGAGGGTGAACTCTGGTGCACGCCAAATAAGCGGGCCGAGACCTCCCGAGCAGCTGGGTCTCAGTCCGTTTCTAAACGTATTCTGTTGGGGTTTCGTTTTAAGAATGAATACAATGCAAACCAAAGGTATCTAAATGAACTAAACACAGGATGTGATGTCACAAGATGCGACAAGAGAATAATTAAAATGGACAGTCTTAGACAGAACAGAAAGAATGAAAGTAATAGTTTGTTATTCCCGTAGGACGATAGTTTTCTACTGGGCCGACGTCACAATAATAACAAACTTTCAACCATAGATATCAAACATACGTGATAAGAGTCAGGTTTCACTATTAGATTCCAAAGACATTACATTTTTCATTGACCATTTTCCCACAACCTACAACGCCACATTGATGAGAAATCACAAAATGTCACAGCATACTTCACGCTTTGTTGACTGTAAAGCGTCCTTGGGTTTGAGAACACTTCACGCAAGCTAGCTATAACCCTGCAGTGTTACGATGGTGCTGCAGGCAGAGTTAGCAGGAACTTTACCTATTTGAGTCAGAGTGAACAAAGGAGGAGGCGAGAGAGCTGGAAAGACTAACAGGCTAAAGTGCTGCTGCACTCTCTACACTGCAAAAAAAAAATCTTTAATATGGGCAAATAAAATGAACAGTTCTCCATATTAGGTTATTTTTTAACAAATAAGATTCCTTTATTCATACCCATGGGGGAAATCTGGGTGCTACGGTAGCTCTAGCACAGAGTAAATACAGATAAAGGTTGAATACATTTTTAAAAAAGGTTGATTAAATAAAAAATAGAAACTTACTACATATAATAGAGATAATTACTACATTATACATGACTGCACAAGTGACACTCCATCCACTAGTGATGTGCATTGACTAGTGATATCAAACATAATGTAATTGACAGTGTAAGCTTCTGTGGTCTTAAGCCTATTTCTACTCACTTTTTACTCGTTTCAAGGGTATAAATTCTTCTTCTTATTATTACTATTATTCTTTTGGCTGCTAAGCAAAATGCCTGTCTATCTGTCAAAAGAATAAGGCAAGTCCAAGCTTGAAACCAGTAAATACGTCTAGAGATAATAATCTCAGAATGAGAAATACAGTATTAGATAACTTTTCCTGTCTTTCCTATATGCCTTCCCTTGCTATCAAAGCAAGGAAAGCAAGGGCTGTAAATATTCATAATAAAGTCAACTCAGATTTTCATTACAACTCAGATTTTCAAGTAATTCAGGGTGGGTTTTTCCTTTAACAGCAAAACTGTGAAAAGAAATTCAGCTTAAAAAAAAAAGAACTATTAACTCTATTAACTTAAGTGTTAATTAACAAGTATCTAATAAAGTAACCCAGGCTAAGAAGAAACATTCCTGCTCAACACTAGAATATTTAAAGATATATTTAAAGGCACAGTCCTTTCGTACACCCTTTTCCTATCGGTAAATATGACTGCCCACATCCTTTCCCCCTCTTCCTGAGCAAACTTCCTCATGTTGAATTAATAAAGATGCTGTGACCTCCCAGCACCAGGAAACCAGAGAGGAGACGACTTACAGCAGCAGGAGGGGTAAACAAAAACATGGCAACAGCCAATCCGGGGTCTGAACTGTCCCCATGGCGATACTTAGACACCCGTAGCCAGTGGGGACACAGCATGCGAATGAGATGGCTTCAAACTGAAAGACTTCATTGGCTGGATATAAGCAAAGAGACACGCCCCATTCTCTACAGGGCCCAATTTGGCAGTCGGAGCCCCCCAAAAGCATTAGCAGGGGGTGTTCATTTTACACGAAAATTTAATAAATGGAAAAACACACAGAATTAATGCTCCAAATGGCACAAACATGCTGTTCTTCAACCTGCCTTTGGAAACAGGTGCTCTCTCTCTCTCTCTCTCTCTGTGTATATACACTCATCAGCCATTTTAATAGGAACACCTGTACACATGCTTATTCATGCAATTATCCAGTTAGCCAATCATGTGACAGCAGCACACAGCTTGACTCACTGACCACATCAAAGATCAGAATAGGGGGGAAAATGTAACCTCGGTGACTTTGGTTGTTAATGACAAAATGGGCTGGTGTGAGCATTTAAGAAACTGCTGATTGTCTGGGATTTTCCACACACAAATCTCTAGAATTAAAAAAAAAAAACATTGTGAGGAGAATAGTCTGATTGGGACGTGCTGACAAGGCTACAGGCACTCAAACAAGCACTCTTTACAATTATGGTAAGCAGAAAAGCATCTCAAAAAGTGCGGCACATCAAACCACAACCATAACAAACATCAGATTCCTCAGCTATCAGCCAAGAACAGGAACCTGAGGCTACAGGGGGAACTGGTTCACTGGAACTCAATGGTTAAACAGGAAAAGACTAGGCAATATACAGTACTGTGCAAAGGTTTTAGGCAGGTGTGGAAACATGCTGTAAACTAAGAATGCTTTCAAACATACAAATAATAATTGTTTATTTTTGATCAATTTACAAAATGCAAAGTGAGTGAACAAAAGAAAAATCAAAATCCAATCAGTATTTGGCGTTACTACCCTTTACTTTCAAACCAGGATCGATTCTTCAAGTACACTTGCACAAAGTCAGGGATTTTGTAGGATTATAGTCAGGTGTATGATCAACCAAATAAACCAAACATGTGCTAATGATCATCAATTTCACATGTAGGTTGAAACACAGTCATTAACTGAA
>JANCOA010000029.1:11465796-11476076 GCA_024363135.1 Leptodoras oyakawai | reverse complement strand
TATATATTGTTGGTTTTTTCCCCCAGAACTTCGGCACATTTATATTTTCATCCTACAATTATGTAGTTCTATGGCACGAAGCACAGGTTTGGTAGGCGGCATCGTAGAAAGGAAATGAATAAGGTCTTTTACATTAAGCTCTCAGATCAGGATTGGTAACTTTGGGATTTACTAAAAGAGTATGCCCCACTCTCTCTCTCTCACTCACTCTGGAGAGACGTAATTGGGTTATGGAGCACAACCACATCATTGTTTTAACAGTGGAGGGTTTGTACCAGCCAAAGTCCCACTAGCGACATGCCTCACTCACAACAAATGTATTTTAAGGCAGGAGGCATCTCTTTTTTCTGGACATAGCCACGGCTTCTTGAGAAGGCAAGCAGAGAGTCTCAACTGCGCCTATGTATCTGCATTGCCCTGATCTTGGCACAGTGAGCGTCTCCTAACTGGTGTAATATGTTTATGATACATTCACATTCCTCACAGTCTTGGGGGAAATATAATACGCCTGTATCGGCTGTTTTAATCACATGCTGCTTCCAGGGCAGAGAAAGAGGAGAATGCAAATAGCTTTGCAGAAAAAAAAACTTCTGCAAATAGATCCCCTTAAAATGTATAACAGACATTAAAGGTGAAACACAGAATAAATAAATGTACAAAAAAAACGGTCAGGACCAATTTCAACATTCCAGCAGCTCAAAAAATTATTTTTTTGTATACATACTTTGAATGGATAAACTGAGTAAAGAATACAGTCCTCTTTCTTGATATTTCTTTGAGCAGGGCTGTTTTTTTGACACTAGCAGTCACTGCTACACTTGCTCTCCAGCTTGAGGTATGAAAGCCCACTTGTTCCTGTACTGTGTGCGTTTTCTCAGCTCCCATATGGCTCCTATTCGAGACATATTCATCTGGCACGTCAGGCCCTCTGCAGCCGGACCGACGAGCAAGAGACAGAAGCGGAGAGAAAAAGAGCACAAGGCTGAAAAAAGACACCAAACTGAAAGAAAGGTGAGAGCGAAGCAAAGTTTTACGATCCAGCTAATAAGAAATCTGCGTGGCTGTAGTTAATCACCGACGGCTGCAGTCTCATCTGCTCAATGAGCTGTAAGAAATCCACTCTGTCTGGAAATTTGCTGTCAGGACCAAAGAGGGAGAGCCTGGAGTCTTAAATTAGCAATACTGTCCTGGCATGTAAAGCTAAGGACAAACACACACCCAGCTGCTTCCTGCAGCCATGTTCTCTGCACTTTGGTAAGCGCAAGGCAATACAGAGGTCGTGACTTTAATCCCAGTTTGAATAAATTGTGTACTTTTCCATGCTGCTTCTATATGTTAGTTGGGGGCTAAAACAGTTAGACACCAGTCTGATTCACTGACCTCTGCTGGTCCGACTTATAGAAAGTTGAGGAAATTAAAAAAGTGTTGACTTGCAAAAACAAAGATGAGGAAACGTAAAAACGGACGCATCATGGTTTGTTTTGGACAAAGCAGCCTGTTCCGTTTTTGGACGTTTTTGCACATGTTAAAATGTCACTCTGCGTGTGTAGGCTGTGCAATGCTATTTTAGAAATGTTCTGTAAAGAATGCTGGAAAAAAGCCTAGATGGTGCTACTTCCATTCCTTTTCTTACTTTGCTTTCAAGAAAAAGCAGTGTCATGAAGGTGTCGTGAAGGTGTCATGAAATTCATTCGTTCATTCTGTCACTCATCACAGTAGCCACAATATCCCAGTCAGGGCTGTGGTGGGTCCAGTGCTTATCCCACGCACACATGTGTTCACACCTAGACTTCCCAGTACCCTACTGACATCTTTTTTTAGAGGGTGGAAGGAAACTAGTCAACACAAGAAGAATATGCAGAATTCCGTCTTAGTGTACCGTCTTAGTGTAGTCACAGCAGCACATTTTCCAGCATCAGAATGACAGGAAACGTTAATTAAACATATGTTTCATGGTATGTTTCAATGGTTACTTAATTGGCAAAGAATTAGCAAAGAACTGAAGTATCGGACTGGATCGGTCACTAAATCCTACAATTATTCCCGAAATATTCATTTGATTTGAAATTACAATAGCAGTCAACTATAAGAGGAAACAGAAATAAACTTTTCTATTGTCACACGGATGGACACATCAATATCCTGGGTCCCCAGGAGTTCATATACAAGCTATTGGCTTACATTTTTGTTTGCAGGTTCTATCACTGAAGAAAGTTTTCGGCTTAGTGACTTTTGCATTATGAAACCTTGCTGGTTAAACGCCGCCTGCTGCACTACTCGCATCAGCTGAGGCACAATCTGCCTGACAGCAGAACTACTTTCAGTAGGCGGCATAATTAGTGTGCATGGATGACATAATGACTTTTCCAAGTCAGGAATACAGAAGTTTGTGGAAGCAGTGACGAAACCGAGCAAATATAGTGCACCGCAAAGCCGCCATGTAACACTCACCTTGCATTTAAGCATACTGAGAGAAAATAACCCTAGCCGGTCTGGAACGATATTTTGTGAGGAAGGAACGCTGCAGCTGAAATGTTCACCCGTGACATACCAACATTTAGTTAGCAAACATTCTACATTAGAAAATGTATCAGGAGAGAATATAGTCTTTTTTTTATATATAATAGTCTCCTCCCTGTAACTCATAACCGTAACCTGAACTAATGCAAATGACTAGTTCAATATCTGGCTATACATTTATTACATTACAAAAGCGTATTAACAAAAATGAAGAACTGGACACCACACTGGAGCTTCTACTTATTTTATTATTAACTTATCCATTCACATTCTACAATATTAAAATATGCACCGACTTAATTGAGTTAATAATGTTACAGAACTATGAAACGCTAACCCTAGCTTGCACGACCTACCCATGATGTAATTTGTATTGCTCTTTTTTTTGCCATGCTAGCTAGCTTGACAGCAGAACTTGAACTTGACAGCTAGCTTAATGTATCTGATGTAACTTGTCACTTGCCATCTTCCTTTAACCTACACAGAACATCACAAATTTACATCCTTTTACAAAATAAAATGAGGTCTCTGTGTCTTTCTAAACGGTTTCTCGTCCTACCTTGTCATCGGTCAATCCGTCTGGCATCTGTGGTGTCTGACTGACGAAAGACATTGTTGATCTGTAAGGTGGTTTTTGGGGAAGTCTATCAAAGGTATGAAGGGGGAAATCTCATGAAATTTCTGATAATCGCAAATTGCTATATTTAATAAACTCTACATATAAGAGTTACTGGATCTAATGGACATGTTTTGGTTGTTCTCTGAATTAGACTGATAAGTGTAAAAAACAATATTATACATTGTTGAAAATAGATATGCTGCAGTTGAATGTCCCCTGATGAAAGCATGAAGAGTGTATGTACAAACTGTATGTAGAAATTATGCTTTGGGTGTGATTTTTTTTTTTTACATGGGTTGCCTCTGCTTGTCCCCTTAGAATCAGCATCACTGGAAATCAACAAAACTTTCTGCCTGATCATTTTTATCCTATAATGCAACGTTTCTACGGCATTTCCTGACAGGCATTGTCGCTTCCAGGATGACTCGGCACAAATCCACAGGGCACAGAGGCTTGCTAAATGGTTTGATGGAAATAAATACGCATGTAAATCATATGCTATGGCCGTCACACTCATCGTTCCAACCCAGCAGAACTCGTATGACAGATTTTGTAGCCATGTGTTAGACAGCGTTCCCCACCAGCATCATCAAAACAGCAACTGATTATAAATCTTTAGGAGGCGCAATGTTCATCTGTCCAGTTCACCTCCAGAGACGTGTTAAAAGCTATAAAAAGACACATTGAAGCTGTTCTGGTGGATTGTGCGCCAGGCAGATACCTTTCCAACACACTTTAAATAGCTTTTTTTTTATTATAATTTGTCATATTTGTGGAAAATACGACGTGTATTTTATTGCATAAAACTGCTGAGAATATTGAAGAATGAGAATGTTTGTCCCAACTGCTGAACTACTGAACAGTAAGAGAGAGAAAGCGATCTCTGCCCTGCAATGTGTCACACTACACTGGGCATGTCTGAAAAAGGCCTACAGCCTGTGGCCTGAAACCATAGCCAGCAAACACTCACAGGAATCTCTCTCCTTCACAGACACACACATACACACACCCTCCCTTGTGTTCATTTTCCCTCTCTCTCTCTCTCTGTTTGCTCACAGCTGCCGTCTCTCCGTTAGGTTCATGTTAGGTAAAGATATGCCACATTATGCAACAGTGTATAGATTTCCAACGCTGGCTCTGGACCAACTTCCTGCTTGCACGAAGAAAAGAAAAGGGGCTAAGGATGAGAGAAGAGTATAGGCATAACAGCAGGAGGTCAGGCCATACCACCAGGAATCACATGAAAACTCTTAGATTATTGACCTGCGTTGTCATTCTGATTTTCAAAAAAGCTCTGTAAAATGGTTATACTGGCAGAACGCACTATGTCTGCGTATGCTCCAAGACAGAAAAAAAAACTCTTCCTGCAGTGCTGTACTGTGTTTAGCTCCTAAACTGTCTGACACCCCACACACACTCTTTCTTCCTCTCCCACCCTCTTTGGCTCTCATTGGATATCTGGATATTCACTTTAGAGCAAAAAATAAAAATACACAACTTCCTGTCATGGTCGCTGAGGTTTTCTGGCTAAATAATGCGTACTGAGATTTGCTTCTCTGACTCCGCGGCACTAGTTATAGGTCTTAGCTAACGATATATCACCTCACGAATATAGAGCAAATATACAAAACCTGTGAAAGGGAGATACATGCGTAATAAATGTACCGGCTTTAATGTTGGACGAACCAAACAGATTTGGCGTCATCTCCAGCAACAACCAATCGCTGGTGTTAAAGTGAAGAGCCCTGATGTTACTATGCAGATACCTAATTGTGGATGCAGGCATGGGCATTGGGAAAGCGTGCTAATCCAGTGCGTCTGGACATGGAGACAGCTTGCATGGATATGAGTGCTTGGTCGTAAGGGTTAAGAGTCAGCTGAGGCCGAAGCACACGTGGCACGCTGGCAGTATTACCGCTGTCTTTCAGTACATTTCTCTCATACATACCTCCCCGTGCAGCAGTGTGTGGGGAGGTGTGATGTCTCCAGTCGCCACCAGATTGACACAGATGAGTCAAGAATGCACACCTGCGTCCCATGCGCTTAAGTGTGTGCAGGTGTGAGAAGTGAACGTGTGTGTATGTGTGTGCAAATGCATTATGCATGAGACAGTTCTAAATAAGTCCGTTTATTACGATGAGGAATGAAAGAGTTAGAGATTTTTCAGGGTCACTGACTGTCATAAAGCTATAATTATAATCGGTCCATTTCAGACAGGCATCAAGTATTTACGGTTACTACGTCAATTACTGCAGACAAATTCATATGCATATTCTTATAAGAAAATTCAGAAAAGTACAGACTCGACCTTTCCTTGTAAACAGGCTTCGTTCTCATTAATCCATCCGCAGATCGCTTTAAAGTGTACAGTTTTGGCTAGCAAAGAGTACAAACCGATCTGCGCAAACAAAGACAGAAGCGATGAAGCAGGAAGCCAGAGCAGGAAAAACTGCCTAGCAACACAGTGATGCTCCACCAAAGCAATGCCACGCCTGGCACAGCCACCCGTGTAAATGTCCACACCCTCTGACTGAGAGATCCTCATCGCTCAACGAAGAAAACTAACAAACCAGACCCAAACAGTGAAAAGGCATCAAAACCAGGCCAAATGACCTTGTAGCATTTAGACCAATGGCTAATCAGATTGAATACATGCTACGAGACCTCGTCTGACTTTACCGAAGGCCCTTACCATTTTATCAAACAGATGCAATGAGACGCCATTTGGTCTGCACCATTACAAGAGGCCTTCTCTGTTTTCCCACAGATCTCAGTTCTGATCAGCTCTGATCGTTTACTTGCTTTCCATCCAAAAAAAGAGGGAAAAAAATACGTTCTGTGGCTTATGTATATGCAGCCTCAATTATGTAATTTGCGCTTGTGTTCGAGTGTGTGTTCCATAACCATGGCAACAGCACAACATATCAGCAACCGCAGAGCCGCGGTGGAGCTACGGGCACTGCCAGGGCTCTGCCAAGGCCTAATCCGTGCCAGGAGTGACATGAGCGAAGGGGAAGGGAGGAGGATATACACACTCACTCTCTCTCTCTTTCTCTCACACACACACACACACAAACACACACACACACTGGATATCCTCCTATTCTTCTTGGCTGGAGACTCCCATGGCAATAGCAGCAGGAATCCATTCTCCACGGATACTGGGACAGCTGTGCTGATAGCGAATAAGAAGCGATCGATTCGGCCTCTCTGCATACAGCCTGATAGAAAAAAACTAAAAAGTCTTTAATCCTGATCCTTAATTCCCTTCAGCCAACATCATTCAGCCAAATTCAGGCTTTACAGTTCTTGCAACCAGCATACTGATAGCAACACAACAAATGGTCTTTGGGATTTATTACCTAATAAAAAACTAAATCTTGTATTACTCTCTGTAAATGTGCATTTAGAAATGTAAATTTAAAAGTGACCATGAGCAGTTTGCTGACAGTTCTAAGAGCAAATAAATCAAGTTAATGATTTATCTGAATGAAACGATTCAAATGAAGAGCCCTCTTTATAAACAACTGGTCAGTTCAAGACCTGGAGCACCAGAATACCTCAGATGTTGTAGTTAATAATCTGCATAAAGCGAGCAGGAGGAGAAGCCATCGGGTGTAGAAGACAAAGGCTCAAGAGGAATGAATAAGTAAAAGGAACACAGTGTCCCGTTACCATTATAGGCATCCATTAGTCCCTTTACAGCAATGAACCTAAATTAGTACTGCCAATTTCTGCTTAAGCCTAATCACAATACCTGTCTGCAATTCACATAAAGCCATAATGCTGTGGGCTTTTGGCAATCGGGACAATACTGGTCGATTTCCTTTTCTTGAAGCAGCTTTATTTTGTATTTGAGAAAAAAGGCTATAAAAACTATTTATTATTATTAATAGTTATTACTATAAAATATTATTATTATTATTATTTCAATTCAATTTTATTTCTAACTCAATTTTAACAATGGACATTGACCCAAAGCAGCTTTACAAAGATATAAAATCCAGACATAACTTTTTAATTTACATAAATGTTATCCCTAATGAGCAATTTGGGGGCAAGAGCAGCAAGGAAAAACTCTCCCTGAGAGTTCAATTACTATTATTATTATTATTATTATTATTAATGATGTTGTTCTAAAATATATATATAATATATAATATATAATATAAAACTCATTATATATTCCTTATACAATATGTGTGATTCTCCTTCTGTTCAAAACTTGCTAGAAATGTACTAATCATTCAATAGATTCTACTGAGTTGCTGGGAAAAAAGAATCAAATGTAAATTGCTGTTCCAGTCAAAAAACTCGGAAACTGCAACACGGACTAATCCAGTGATAATGCCACACGGGCCTAATCCGCATTAAGGCACTGGTCTGCTGCTTTGCCATTGGGCCTGCATGCACAAGAGCTGAAATATGTGTGAATAAGTGAAATGTTTATTTCACAATATTTGTGAATTTACAGAAACAGTGCTGAATTTGTGTGTTTGTGACCTTAATTCAACGACGTCCAACAATTCTGTTTGTTCAGATCGTTATTTCATCAGATTTTAATCCCCTGAACAGCTGTTTCAAATCATTTTCCAGGCCTGGCAAGTGAGAGAAGGCGAGCAGGGGAGCTGTAGATGGATTTAACATTCACCTCGGCAAATTTGACTAAATGTAGTTTTCAGAGGAAGTCTATAGGAGTTGGATGACCACAATCAAAAATATCATTTAAGCGCAGTGTATCGTGCATCGGCCAACATCGCTTCCAGGTACTGGCTAAATGACTCTATAAACCATTCTGCAGAGATCAATAGTGAATCTCAGGCCAAAAAGCAACGGCAAAACAAAAAACAAATACGTGGACCTGCAGAGGAAAGTGAAATTGCAAATTATTATATAAATTAGACCAATACTGTAATTTAAGTTTGTACTCAGTGGGAATGTTAATGATGTGCCATAGCTTTACTGAAGCTAATTACAGAACTTTCTTTCGAACAGGAACATTAGCAGGCTGCGCCCTTTTAAAACAACTTAAATGGCATAAGGGTTGGACAATCGTAGTCTAATAATTTCAAGCCGAGGCAGCTGTAAAAGTTTACCCAAGTAATTAGTAGGCCTTTATGAGAAATGTTCTTGAGACTCCTGAAGCCTAATTTTATTTTTGTGGTGTGACATGGCCATCTTCTCAGCACTTAAACACTTCAGCGTGTGTGTGTGCATGTTTAAAGAAAAAAAGCAAATGGCTTGAGTTCGACAGAAAACCGAAATACGTCCCGGCACTTTCCCTGAAATCCAAGAGCAAAAAAACAATCTCTAGCTCAGAAACTAGCATGAAAATATTAATAAAATGAAAAAGGAATAATAATTTAAAAAAATAATAAAAAAAAGCAAAATAGCCAATATAGTATAAAATAATTAGACAATGAATAACAATGAATTGCATTATGTGACAATTGGACTAATTCAGTTGTTTTTTGCAGATGAACAACATATGACCGATGTGTAGTTTGGATGATTAGGCCAATATCCTACTTACTCAAATTCCTACATATATGTATAAAGAAATGTAATCACAAAACCCACCACAGAAACTGTTATGATGAATAATTATAATATGAATGGTATTAATGAACTGAGAATTCAAAATATGACTAGACCAAGTTATTATATAAAGGAAATCCAAAAGTGTGAAGGCACATTTTTTTTCCACTTTATCTACTTTTGTTTATTTGTTTGTTTGCTTTTAAAAGAGGTTTAATCAAGGCATAATAGGCATAACTCAGCTCTTGCTTATCCAGCCTATGAATCAGGCTACTATTGTGTAACGGTAGATTATTTAAGACATCTGCAAAATAGCTGGAAGTAAACGGGAGAGTGAAATGAGACGCTGTAGGTACAATGGCTCTTTTGTTTAGCCTGATTGCATTTTTTTTTTTTTATTCAGATATCTTCCGGCACCTCTGACGGAACTTCATCGCGCCTGTAACCCCTCCAGCACACGGAGCTGCATTCCGCCTTTTCCTAATCTGCGCCGATCCCCCGCAATCCCGACCGCACCGCAGTCCAGAAAAGCTTTTATCCCGGCCCATAACTCATTCCACTCTTTACACCGGGTAATCTCTGCATTTATTACACATCCGATTTCTTTTATTATTATTATTATTATTATTATTATTATTGTTAAGCAAGCACGCAAACGCGCAGCATCTTTAAGTGCACAAGCAGAGCGGTACAGTCGCGAGCGCTGGTGCACAGAGGACAAGCATGCACACACACACAAACACACACGCATGCACACACACACACACACACACACACGCATGCACACTGAAGAAGTTTAGAGACACTTCAAAATTCTTTCTCGCTTAGTGATCCCTTCAGAAGTGCGTGTGTGCAGCACGTGCGCGTTTGGCCGCCGCTTCTGTTATCAATTACACTATATAATTAACGCACAGAGAGCGCGCGCGCTGTAACGCTTTCAGGCTGCAGCAGAGCCGCGTTACTCTATAACCGTGTTGAGTGTCAGTGATGGACCTTGATTAATTCAAGAGCCTTTACATCAATCTGTTTTCCGTTACACTGGGAAAACCTCAAGACTACAAAAAGTTAAAGGAGCACAGGGAGAAGAAAAACCAAAAAGAAAAAAAAAGAAACCCTGCATGCACTGCACTTTTCCCTACATCCTTTAATAAAATTAAAAAAAAAAAAAAAAAAATTCTTGATCCAAGCCAGGAGAAGCCAGAGGCCATTTGGTAATGTTATAATATTGTATATTTATTTTTCCAGTTACATTTCACTCACTAATGCTGTTGCACCTGGAGCGGAGGAACTTAAGGGTTCAATGAAACATAAGCTGGTAAATATGTGGATTTCAGGCACAGGAGATAAATCTGGCTTGATCCGCTTACAGAAACACAACCCAAGCTAGAAAAAAAAAAAAAAAACATCCCAAAAGAAACGTGTGCTAAAAGTCCAGGCTGTCTGAATAAATATGTAAGTTAGCAAACGTATATGACCTTGATTTTCCTCCTACCTATAGGCGCCTCGTACCTCTGATTACAGGTCAAGACTATTCAGTTACCTCTAATTGCAAGCGCACATAATACCCATGTCAGCTGATCATGCCCATAAAAAAAATTATATA
>JANCOA010000029.1:11437145-11447917 GCA_024363135.1 Leptodoras oyakawai | reverse complement strand
ATATATGATCAGGCTGGAAGAAGACTGGGATTTTAGGATGTTCTTGGCCTGATGTAGACCCTGTTTTTAACCATCTGATCTTGGTTAACGGATCGAACCAAACAAACAAGACCACAAATGGATCAAGTAAAACACCACAGTGTAAGATGTTTTTTTTTTCCCCTGGTGGTTAGAGAAGTCTTCAACGACAACTTGGGGTGTTGTGTAGTTTACTTTGTAGATAAACTTATTATTACCGAAGCCCAGGCACGCCAAGCCACTGACAGCGCGCTCTTTTGAACTGCCAGCTTTCCTGCACACAGCCAGATGACTCAGCCGCGCCGCACTCGCACATTTCACCACTTTAAAACCCAAATGAGAAGGTCGCCAAATTTCTCCCGAACATTTTCTGCTGTTCTTATGCAAATCAACACGATTATGCGACATTAACCAGGTCACCATCAAAGATAGCCTCATTTGCATTAAAAGCCTGAATCAAATAGTTTCTGGACTTGTACAGAGAGCTCGGCGGTAGATTAACGCAAGCAGAATATTAGTCGAGTCGCGGCACCATTGCGCGGTCACTTCTCGGTATTTTGCACCACGCTGGCCTACCTACTGACATTTAAAAACACGAATAAAGAGAACAAAGTGTTCATTTACACAGCACGTACCATTGTGGAGCGGGGAGTAGTGCCAACAGTCTCAAAGACCCATTTTCTTCCTTCAGACTAAAAAAGTTTCCAAAAAAAAAAAAAAAGAAAAGAAAAGCAAAGTGTGGGACAGGGAGCGCGAGCGGTTCGGGTTCTGCGGATGATACCGGAAGCGAAAGAAGCCTTACTGCGAGACAGCCTGGGGGGCACCGAACATTTTCAAACTAAAGTACCACTTGCTGTGCTGTCTCCAGCTGAAGAATGGGGATTTACGGGAATTTATCCGAAGCAGGTCTCGGGTTTTTTTTTTTCGGTCTCGTTCCTGTTGTCTGACGTTTATGTTACTTTGCCTGAAACGGCGGAAAGCGGTGAGGTAAGTCCGCGTCCGGTCAGTGAGGCGAGCACCGCGCCACAACTTTAAGCTCGGAGTCGATTAAAACAAATCTGCCAGGCTTCATCCGTTATCAGCGCTCGATCTCCATCCCTTTTCGCCGGACACTTGTGTTAATTCCCTCCTCTTCCTTTTGATGAAAAGTCAGAGAGTATAGCGGTGGCTTTCGGGCGCGGCGGCTGTGCAGAAATCACGGCGCGCGACGCGCAGCACTGACACGCTCCTGACGCTGAAACAAATTCGCTGAATTAATCGGAATAAAGAATGAGTGCAGTTGCCAAAAAAAAAAAAAAAAAAAAAAAAGCTCGAACAAAACAACGCGATACACGGTACACTGATGATGGCGGCTGGAGACGCACAGGAGCTGGTGAATTATTAATAACCGAGAGCGGCTTCGCAGTCTGTCGCGTTCCGCGCGTGAGCCGATCGACAGCTGGGGGGTTTAGGGGAATTAAATACGGGCTCGGAGTGAAGCATGGAGGGCAGGGGATTACCATTCACCGGCAATGGCAAGCACAACGAGAGCGAGAGGGGGGGTGAAGAGAGAGAGAGGAAAAGAGAGAGGGGGGCAAAGAGATGTGTGTAGCTAACGCGGTGTTCGGAGTTTAGTTTTACGACAAAGATATTAAAGTGTGAACTCCAGGAATTATGGATAGGTTCGTGCACGCGCACGTCATCACCTCGGCATATTGGCGCATATGATGAATATTGCTGCACTAACGATATAAAAAAAAAATGCCGTCAACGGACCAAAATGTGACACTACTATGAATCAGGAGTCCCATGAATTCCGCTAAAAGAGCTGTAAAGTTCCTTTGCATAGCGAAAAGCAGGTAGACGCGGAGTTTGCACGGGTCAGAGCAAGCTGACTTTCAAATGCTCAGTATAAGAGCTGTATTTGTGTACCACATATTGCAGAAGGGGTTTTGTGTAAATAAATGAAAACTAAAACAAGCATTTCTAAACATTAGAAAAAGACATTTAAAAAAGAGTAGAAGAGCAGAAGAGAAGCTTTGGCCAGTGTACAATGGTCAGCCGATGCAGCATGAGATCAGTGGTGTCCAGTGGCGTGTGCACTGCGTGCTGCAAGGTGCTACAGGCATTCACATAAATATTTTACAAACAATGTACTAAAAAGGACACTTTAATAGGTGTAGTCAATATAAACAAATGCTGAATGAATGAATGTATGCATGAGTGAATTGGCTATACAGTAATGAGCTACCTTCTATCACTGGAGATATGTTTACTAGTAAATAAATCAATACTAATTCAATTAAAATGGAACTAAACTGTTAATCAGGGACGGCACGAGCAATAATTAAAAACGAATTAGGAAAAAAAAAAGTTAGTGTTTTATAAATCAGCTTCCCAAGCACCCATGCTTATCACCGGTACAATTCCCCTGTCTGAGCTCGTTAAATAATCAGCATAATAAAGGTGTGAAATCATACACAATCTGATAGACGTGAAGTTCTACCAGGAACATTTCAGTGAAACTTTATTTTCAGTTGTTATCTAGCTGCATAAGGCCGTGTTGTGGCCACAGGTTACTCTGGAGAAATGATCTCTCTTCTTTATTATTCAAGAAAGCATTAAAGCCTCGTTGTGTGAGTTAAAGTGCAACACACATGAACCTGACAAGATCCTCTTCATCAGAGTAAACGGAATCAGTCGATAACACAACGCATCAAACCTTGTAATAAGCAAAGGATAAGCTACTGATCTTCAGGAGAAATAATTGCACATTTTAAATGTCAGAACCAGGTGCTATATTATATATAACCCTTTACTGATCAGAACGGGAAATATAGCATAGCCTACATACTGGATGTTCATACATGATAACTGGTGTGTCGATCTACCAACGAATTCTTTTCATGGAAATATTAATAATGAAACTATTTTTAAACAATTAAAAATCAAGCTGGATATGTGTATATTAAGAAATCTGACTGTGCCTAAAATGGGGATTCATAGTCTTTAAAGTCTGTAAAGGCACAGTCTTTACTTAACAAGAGAATAACAAATATATTAATAGTGTAACAAACTACCTTCTAATTATTTATCTATATCAAGACAAAAAAAAAACTTTTTTTCTGCTTACCTTTCATGAGCAATTAGGCTTCATAGTAAAGAACAATGTATTACTATATTTTCTTTTTCACCCTTTTTTTTTATTTAGGATGCCATGGTATTTAGATGAATATCCAGCACAGATTTCAGCTGTTGGAAATCTTTTTTAAGCTTTTTGGAGTTAATAATTCTTTAGAATAATTAATATTTCATTCTTTCGTTCGTTAAAATGTGAGTCCTCAAGTTTTGCTGGATTCTGTCATCATATTTGACAATTGCCTAGGTAGAGATCGATTTAGGAAAAAAGGGAGGGGGATTACAGTATTATTTATATTTTTTATTATTGTTAGTTTTAAATTATACATATATATATATTTTAAACTAAATAATGTTTATAAAAATAAAGATATAAAATATCTTTATATCAAGTAAATTCTGAGACGTATTAGTGCAGTACATGTCCATTTACCTGTTTCTTTTAAACAAACGAATTTCTGTTGTCTATATAACCATGTCACTACATCTTATGTGAAGGCTATAATCCTTTTTTTGTTGCTGTCTTCCCGCCGTGCATTATCACAGGAAGAGAGAAAATTGTGACTTTTGTTCATTTTACAGCCGGACACAATTCAACAGGAATGCATGAACTCGCCAGAGGAATTAGGCAATACTTTGGAAAGCCAACATTTTGCTGTATCCCAAATACAATGCTTTTCATTCTACATAAAATACACATCTTGTCTTTGGATTAATTATGTTTATTTTGTGAAGCTGCAGTCTTGGGCATTTGAGGGGGAAAAACGTAATAAAAAATGCAAACTTATCTGACAGAGGCGCAGTCTTTATTTTATTTTTATTTTTTTTTATGAAACTATGAATAAAGAAAATTGTTGTCATTATCTTGTTCTGTTATTGATTGACCTATGGTTTAACCAATGTTTTCAAAATAAATATTAGAATATAAAAACGAGCAGCAAATGTGTTTCATTTTGCTTTTTACTGGTATTTGATAGATTTATTTACACAGCATGGCCGAGGCATATATGTATTTCTAGATACCCTTTTCATTATGGATGTGTAAAGTGTGTGTTTTGTTCATCGTGGTGATAATTGTGCTATATATTTTATTGCAAAGGAAACTATAGGAGGCGGAAATTAGAGAATATACACCTCGCATACAGTTAACAATACCATCTGAAGGAATCACCCCATGCCTCATATTAGACTTCGCCTAAATTCTCTACAATAATGACAAAGTCTAAATAAAAGGCAGCGCTGTGTGTGTGTGTGTGTGTGTGTGTGTGTGTGTGTGTGTGCACTCATGTGTCACTCAAAGGCTCCAAAACTCCGAGCGCTGTTGGGCTTTAGGCCGGTTTCTATTATTTCTATATACATTTCTGTTTATTATAAGCCCCAAAGTGCCGTAGATATGCTTATGGAGAAGTATGGCAGACAAAGCAGTGTCCGGACAAACTCAGGACACTGTAGGAACTGTTTCCGAAAGAAAAAAGTCAGAGCAAGGTCAGGACAGTTGACGCGTTCGCCCTTGAAAGAAAGACGCTGCGACCTTTCGCTCAAGGGCAGACCGATATGATTTACTTAACATAGCCGCACGACAAAAACTTTTTGGATATTTTTGAATATTCCACGTCGGGAATTTAATTAGGAAATTCGAGTAACCTGTTGGTACACTTTTTAGAGGACAGAGGCTGTTTCGGTTAGGGCCTATAGCCTGGGCAGAGAGGGTCTTGTTTGTGCAGTTCATGGTAAATTAGCTGCGGACCTCCTGAGTTTCTTGGCTGGCGTTTCGCCTCTGCTCTGGCCGCCTTTCCTCCAAACAAGCCGAGCTGAAAAGAGAAACCGGGAAAGGGGATTCAGCTAAGCAACCACACGTCCAGGAATGCCGAGCTTGGCCAGAGAAACCGGTGCCTTTTCTTTTTCTAAACTCTCGACGAAAATGTGCTGTGCGAGTTATTGACCCTGTCTGTAACTTACCTTAAACTGGCACTGACGGGCACGAGGAGCCATGCGACATGTTTTTATTTATTCATTTATTTATTTATTAATTAATTAATTTATTTATTTAAACAAGAAGCACATCCCTAATGCTACAAAACCTACAAAAAACCTTTACAACTTACATCTTTCATACACTGTACTAAAACCTTGTACCTTTCCTTCTCACATGCGCCTTTTGTACTCAGTAAGCTTGTGTCACTTTTACAGAATAGTGCAAGTCTAAGAGGTCCAGTTCTATATCTCAAAATCTTTAACGGCACTACATATCTCCATATCTCCATATCTACATGAATATTAAAGCTATAGAGGATAAGAGCAGCATCCCAACACCTTTATTTCTGAGAGTGTAGCATTTAACAAACAGGGACGATTACTAAACGAAGGCTAATCAAACTAATCAACACTATTAAGGAGTGATAACAGTCACCTGGGGGGAAATTCAGCATGTTATTTGACTACATTTAATATTATATAGGTTCTTTAAAGGTTGGTCCTCTGTGAGTCAGTTAAGAAAGGTGTCAGTGAGCAGAACTTAAAGCTTAGACTAATAGGTCAGTGTCTCGCTAATGCAGGACGAGGAAGAAATACTGACCAGAGAGCCGTAACAAAGACATTTAGCCGCGCGTCAGATATAGCGATGAGTTAAACAACGCGCGGCGATGAGTTAAACAACACAAGCTGAGCTCTGATTGGTCCGTTGTGACGCCGCTCAATCGGGATTGGATCAGAGAGCAGGGCGCCCGTCTTATCAGGCTCGTGTGTGCCGCGAGGGAACGCCTGCGAGCGCTGGGCTTATCTTCCACCGGCAAGGAGCTGAATGTGTGTGTGTGTGTGTGTGTGTGTGTGAGAGAGAGAGACAGACAGACAGACAGCAACCAACCATAGATGCGTTACACATCTGTTTACTTGTGCATAAGGAGAGTGAACTGTATGCCTGTATATTTCATTGCTTTGGGTTTCCAGATATACCTGATAAAACAGACAGACACACGCCTGATTACAATGTCTACTGCATAGTTGTGTTTTTTTTTTTATTCGAGATTGACTTGACATTCTACAAAATGCAAACTACTTTGCACAAATGCATCATTCAAATTTGACTTGCTGATAAGGTGATAAGATGAAGCCATTATTAAAATGTCAGAAATGCTAGGTAGGTGTGTGTGTGTGTTGGGGGGTGGGGTAATGGAGGGGGGGGGTGTTAAAGCTGGGCATGATCCAGATCTGGAGAGGATGCGGGGCTTAAAAGGTTGTGGGAGAGGGGTTGTCCTCCCCTGGAGAGACAGCGAGGTTAGGCTTTCTGTAATCTGCTTTCCTGGATCCCCATGAAAGAGAGAAGCGGACACACCAGAGACGGACGCTGTCAGTCAGATCCACCATTCCCCCATGTCCAGCTATCCTCATCTGGTATCTCTCTCTGCTTCTGTCTATGCTTCTCCAGCTTCCCATGCAGGTCAAAGTCTGCCCATCTCATGCTAATCAGTAGCTCCCTTTACAGCTCTACTTTCCACATCTTGTCCATCTGTCCTGTCTTTGTTTCTAACCCTTTCTGTCCTCCACTCCTTTCCTTTCAGATTGCTTTACATATATTTGCTTCTCCATAAATGCATGCAAATTCTTAGTAAAACCTATCTGTCTCCACCGGTTTTTGGCATAATCACAACTCACCTCTTTCTTTTCCAATTCCGAAGTTCATAGGAAGGTGAATACTTTTCATATCAGTTGGCTCAGTCAAATTCTTACAAATACTCATCTTCCTAGTATCTATGCTTTGCCTCGAGCTCTGCTCATTTACAGACCCTCTTATGTCAGTGTGTGTGAGAACCATAAATTGAATTATCGAAAATGCTGTCATGGTGAATGAAGATTTCAGTTTGGATTCTTTGAAGGTCTTCCAAATACCTCATGCTCTGGAGTAATCATGACACTTTATGGAACCATCATACTCATTTTCTCTTGGCTTTTCCAATCCTTTCATTCTTCCTCAGTTTCCTGCACTCTTTCACACCTCAAAGATGAGACTCTTGTTTGGTGGAATTGAGCCATAGAATCCGGTCTGCTTTCTCTCTCTCTCTCTCTCTCTCTCTCTCTCTCTCTCTCTCTCTCTCTCTCCCAACACACCCTGTTAAGGGGAGGGGCTTCTTTGGCACTTCTAGGCTCTGTTTGGTAGAATGGGTCCAAGTCGACATGAATATTCATGAGCCAACCCCCTCCCCTTCGTTAATGCCACAGCAACACTTGGTAGCAGCACATGGCGGGACAGCTGTTGCAGACCAAGCCAGGCATCTGTGCACAGAAAGAGCAAGAGAGGGAGAGCAAGAAATGGAGAGAGAAAGGCAGTGGTGTGGACTGGTGGCTGGATTGATAGATGATTGAATCAGGAGAGAGAGAGAGAGAGAGAGAGAGAGAGAGAGTGAGTGAGTGAGAGAGAGAACAGGCGCAGGGCAGGTGAAGGGTATAAGAGCCTCCAAACAGTGAGGACGGTGTTAAGGTGTCATGACTGACTCAGAGGTCAAAGGATTAGAGAGTTTAAAGGAAGTTCAAAGTTAGTGCGTTTTAAAGTGGTAAAGAGAAATGGTAACTGAGTAATAGTACCACTTCTTAATGTATAGCCATGTGGTTGTATCAAGCACCGTATGATACACAAATTCCATTTTAAAATCCTGGCTTTTACATTAGCGATATAAGGCCGATGAGGTTGTCCAGTGGAAAATGTAAATTTCAGTTCCCCAAGCAAACTATGGCCTTTGCTGACATTTCTCCAATATACACATACTGTAAGAGGTTGCTTTAAAAGAGGGTTACTTTTTAGAATCAACACACACACACACACACACACACACACACACACACACACACACACACACACACACACAAACACACACACACATACACATACACACAGGGCCTGCATCTGGGCTGTCCTATATAGTAGGTAGTCTAGAGGGCTTAAAGCATGTCAGTTCCCATGACAGACTGCATACTGAGCTTGTCCTTATACCTAAACAGGATTAGAAGCTGTTCCATGTACATCTTCCCTAATTAACCAGGCTTAAGAGAAGAGAGTCCTAAAAGAGTGCAGGTACTACGCAGTGTATATAGTGCACAGTTAATTTATGACCAAAAGCTTGCACTGTAATATCATTCCTCTGGCAGATAAGAGTTTGGTATTTTTATTGGATTTAAATAGATTTGAAATGAGAATTGTATAACTTAAAAAAAAAACCTGTAAATAAAAGGAAATTGATGACCACGACCTAAATCACCTGCAATTACACTGAATTTAAATTTTATTGAAAAAAATTGATTGATTCAGTGGTCCTATCAGAATACAAAATGTAAGTAATACTGTAATGGTGTACATAATTTAATAATGTAATAAAAGTCCACAGACCTCCTCAGTACAAATTTATTTGATAATCATAATAATTCGGTAATCCAATTATTCAAATATTAGGTAAATGAGTACAATCATAATATAGTATTTATGACCATTAATTGAAGCTCTAGAGTTTTTATTTTCATTTTTATGAAATGTTGACGGTGTTTATAGGCCTACTCGTTTATTATTTTGAATTGGTATGGTTTAGATTGACCAGTGACCATTAACCAAACAAGCTAAAAGACTGTGAAGGAAAAGTAGAATCCCTTAGACTCCACTTTGAAGATCATGGCTATACAAAATTATAGATCATATAAATTCAAAGTATAATTCAAAATTCCTACAGCCAGGAAGATACTGTATCCTGCTGTATATAATACTGTCAGCTGTATCACAGCCTTTCATATAATTAATCCCCCTAATAAGTGCACCCCGAAGCTTAATTGAACATGGGAATTGAATCTCTGTGTAACGGTAGAGAGCTTAGACGCCGTCTTCCAGACGGCTGGGACTTTACAATGAGTGAAAAGTGAGTGCTAGAGAAAGAGAAATGAAAGGAAATGGAAAAGAGGAAGAGTGGACATACCATCAGCCATGACCTGGCAGAGAAGTCATAGCACAGCTGCCACCTGAGCCCTGGGTCAGCCTGTCTGTCTGCTGTCATTCACTCACTTTCCCGCCAAAAATAGAGAGTGGAAAAAAAATTAGAATCCTCTTCCTTGGATGGCTGAAAATTAATAAATAAAGGAAAATCACTAGGAAAACACCAATCAGAAGGAGTACACTAACAGGATGCAGGCAGTATGCATGACCGTGTTTGCACGCGTGGTGTGTAAGACGTGTAGGATGTGTGTGTGTGCGTGTAAGAGGAAGAGGGAAAGAGTTCATTGACACAGAAAAATGCCAAGATGTGCAGTCCAAGCAGCTGCAGCCATACAGAACCACTCCAAGAAGTCTGCCATGTTGAGGCTTACAGACATACCAGCAGCGCACAGCCAACCAACACAGAGTTGTGGGTGTGATGGGAGTTCTTCTGCCGACATCAAAATATTTACTTTGAGGGCTGCATTTGCAGTTGAGAATGAAACACTGCTGATGTGCTGATGTATAAATGTGTATATGTGTTGTTTTTTTTTTAACACAACAATTCAGGCTCGAGTGAGACAGCTAGCGTCCTTGAGGTTCCGACACACTTCCGGATCTTCCAGGCTTCCAGGTGTTAAGAGAGAATAGAAAATTTACACCTGACTGGATTCCATGCAGCAGAGTGTTTAAAAATGATTTTGTCTATCTATTCAGACATTTTAACATGGTGTGGAAAAAGTAAGTACACCCTTTGAAACCACCATTTCAACTATATTCATTGGTGAAGGTCATTGATTTCTATAACCTCCCTCACATACATAGCTTTCTTACTAGTTTTACTATAATTACTGAATGTTATGCTTGGACATTAAATGGACATTAAATGGACAGGATTGGAAAACAGTGTAATTTACAATTTAGTTTCTTTGACTGAAGAGACCCTGAAGATAATCTTGATAGAAACAATGATGGAGACAGCCAAAAAAAAGTGGGTGTAAATCTCACTGACCAGATGGATGAGACGGAGCAGAAATGTTCCTACTTTTCGTACACTTTTAGAATTATACTTTTAGCCAAGACAAAGCCTGCATCTTAACCCCACAGAAATGCTATAGCAAGTACGTGTCAAGCAAAAATGCTCTTAAACTATTATTATCATATTGGTCAAGAAATATGACAGAACTCAGATACAGTTGAATTTTTTTCTGCTAAATAGATTTAGTATAGAATAAATATATTTATTGTCTATGCTACACATAAAAAAGAACTGACATCTGCTTTTACATTTTATATTTGTGAAATTCCTTTTATATATGAATGCTGCTGGAATAAAGAGAAACGGCAAGGCTACATGGTTCCAGGGGGCTGATCATAGGATCCAGTTATTCTCTGTGAGATGTTTGTGTGTTGTCCCTCTTCCCTTTTCTCTTCCAAATGTCATAAATGTCACTACATACAGGGGTTAGACAATAAAACTGAAACACCTGTCATTTTAGTGTGGGAGGTTTTATTGCTAAACTGGACCAGCCTGGTGGCCAATCTTCATTAATTTCACATTGCACCAGTAAGAGCAGAGTGTGAAGGTTCAAATAGCAGGGTAAGAGCACAGTTTTGCTCAAAATATTGCAATGCACACAAGATTATAGGTGACATACCAGAGTTCAAAAGAGGACAAATTGTTGGTGCA
>JANCOA010000029.1:11423271-11434968 GCA_024363135.1 Leptodoras oyakawai | reverse complement strand
ATGATTATTTTATAATATGAATTATATTATGAATGAACTAGTTCTGATGCCTTCAGTGAGAATCTACAATGTAAATACGATGTATATATTTATTTTTTCACAGAGAGCACCTCTCTTTTCACAGAGAGTAGAAATAACCATAATATGGGGATAAACATCAGTCAAAAAGGTCTACTCAAATTTCATTAAAATTAAACTGCTCTGAAAACATGCCTTTAAAAATGATAAAGTAAGATATGCAAAAATCCAACAAAACAATTCAACCTGTTATATTTGTCTAGAAGATACATTTTCACAACAATACACTACATTTTAATACACAGCAGATGCCCTTGTTCGATAATTCTTATATATTTCTTTTCATTATCCTAAAGAATATTAAATGTAAATTGATTAAGAACATTACAAACATAAAAGATTGTAAATGGCCTCCAGTATCCCAGCATTACAGCGTTGAGAAAATGTGTGCAAATGCAGTCAACAGAGCCTTAAAGGCTCAAAGGGCAAGCTGGTTGATACCGTTAACTTAGTTATTTTTCTTATTTTATTATAATTCGCCTATGTTTTATTTCTTTATACCTCTGGTGGTCTGGAAATAAGCCAAAGACAAATAGGATCCCAAAAGCCCACACCTTCTGAAATATAATCACATATAGAATTTGCAGACTGAATCTTGAAAAGGGAAGTTTAAAAAGAAGAAAATAGGTAAGTTTAAGATATTTCTAGGAATGGTTTACAGCCAGTTTTACATACTTGTGGTTTGTAGTCGTTTGAACGCATACCCTAATGTTTCATTTTCAGCTGGCCAACAGACTGATATAAATATTTATTTAATGCTTAAAGTATTTGGATTAAAATGCGTGTGCCTAAAATAGACATAATGAAAACATAATTTTCTCCTAACTAGGTTTGCCTAAGAGTTAGGAAAATAATGGCTAGATGTTTCCATGCACTTATAGGCTTCACTGTAAGGATACGGGTTTAGTCTAAGACCACGCCCCCTTTCACCTGATGTCATGAGATGGTTAAAAAGTGTTGAGCTTCTACCTTTGAAAACACACGAGCAATTTATTGTTCCCACAAACATTCTTAGATATAACGTTTCTGTAAAGAAATTAAAGTGTGGATTTATTTGCCACATAGATACATGATACACCACACAGGCCTCCCGGGCAGGCTGACGGTTATAGGAAGTGAATACTCTCACGCCCTCTGCTGGCGGTCCAGGGACAGTAACCCTCTGTGCTTTTACAGAGGACGCCACGTTCTCTGTAAATATAAAGCAGAAAAGATAATCGGAAACATTTTTATAATTTGCTTTCTTAACTCACGGTTCCCAGTTGTGGGATAGGCTGGGCTGTACAGATAACCTCGACCCACAGAAGAAAAACGAGGTCTGAAGTCTCAGCTTTAGCACTTTAAAACATTATTTATTTAAAGAAGCGTTCAAACCATTATTATATGTTATGGGTTATTTCACGCGAGAGAGGTATCGTATTCTGCTTAAAATAAGGGAAACCCCAGTGTGGTTTGGGGGATTTGTGTCTGGCCTGTGAAATGTTTTGCTTAGTTTTTGGGATTGTGAGTAATAATACGCATCATGCGCTCTAAGAGCGTGTGGGCAAACGCTTAAAGGACTACAGACAAAACTCAGAGGATCAAAGGGAAGGACAAAGTATAGTAGGCCAGAAATCACCCAACATCCACAAAATCTGGTTTGCGATTGCGTGCATAGGAGCCTATATCACTTAAATCTGTCAATAACGCTAAAAGCAATCTGCTCCTCCGGGTGTGAATACACACAAACACTCAGAGAGGCATGTTTTGAGTAATCCCACACCGTGTAAGACCCAATTATAATGAGCACCGACTGAGGAATAGGGAGATTTTAACGGGTTAAACCTGAGATTGTTTTTGTCTTGGCACAAGAAGGTCTCGTCCGTTTTTATACATGTGGAACACAGCTCCAAACAGATTTCGGAGCAAGACAGGTGCCAGCACAACCATCTGCTTTGAGTTTCACCCCCTCCTGTCGTGCTCGTAGGCCCGTACACGCCGTCAGCACCTCCACAGCCAATCAAATCCCCTCTCTTGCACGCTCTCCACCAATCGGAAAGCAGCCCGAGCTCTCGCGTTTAGGCACCTGGCTGAAGTTGCGATGAAATACAATAGTGAAAAAGGAGCTAAAATGCAACACGCTGCTTATAGACTGCAAAGGCTGAACGCGTTAGCTGAAGAAAAAAAAGGTGCTAGAAATAAATAGGGGATCTTTAGCCTGAGGGTTAGTTAGGGTGAATGTGTTTCTGATGTCCTAGAATGAACCGAGAAGCTGCCTCCCATCCGAGGGAAAAGCAGCTCCATAAATCACCTATGGAAGTTATATGGGCCGTGCTGCAGCCAGCGCTGTGCGCCGAGCCGCGGGACTGAGTGCAGGCCAAACACAGGAAAAACACCAGAAGATTCCAGCTTTATGTTCCATACCTAGTGCTTTCTGCTTGGCCCAAAACACCAGTCACATTTAAACACAGCACGGCCCCCCAAAAAACTCAACCCTGCTCCGGGTCCTCCTTGGGAATTTTAGCCTGAGCTGCGAATTCCAAAAGTGTGAGTTCAGCGCCGAGCCTGAAGTCCAAAATATTTTTCATCAAAATAACCGTTTTCCGGGCAAGCTTTCCAGTGTGTTTTCGCTCAGACGAACCGGTGTTATATGCAAACTTGGTTAACGCGAGGTGACAGGGCTCATTTCGCGCACGGCGCCTGCCTTTATTAGCCCTCATTATGGCGGCCCGAGGCTCTCGTTTAGCAGAACCATGCTGTTCGTTAATGAGCTCATTCACACCAAAGGTGAGCTCACGAAGCGGGGAAGGGAAAAAAAAGCAGAGCTGGAAAGTGACAAAAACTGTTTGGGGGGAAGGAGAAAATGCTATCGCTCGAGTGATCAGCTCGGGCTGTGTGTTTGTTTTCTGTGCTTGGCACAGTTCAGGATTGCGAGCTGCATGGTCAAACGCCCACTAAACCTGGTACAGAGTCTGCGAGTCCTTTCAAAGCAACACAACTACCGAATGCTCAAACGCGCGCTGGAAAAGTCACCAAGTGACGTCACAGGGCACTTTTGCGTATTAACTGATTGTCGTGATCATTTGCATATCTAAATGTCCCTACTTCAAAGAAGGAAGATGCTCTAAAGACACTTGGAGTAGAATACAATAATCAGAATAGAAACAAATACAACATAGTGTATAATTTTTTTTTATAATATTTACTAATAATTAATTTATAATTTATATACACGGAAGTACAAGAAAAAAAACTGGTATACCGGTTAATACTTGGTAGGTCCTGCAGGGCATCTTGGAGGGAACGCTGCACAGTCTTCACGCTGATGTTTGTTGAAGCCTCAGCATTGAGTTCTGATGTTACTCGAGGCAGTGTGAGGTAGAGTCTTTTTACGGCCTCGCTGCTGTCGTAAGTTTGAGGTTTTGCCTGAAATTCTTATAGTCACGGGACACCCTTGAAATGCTCATACGTGAAAATCCAAACTTTGCTTCTACCTCTGAAATGCTATGACCCACCTCACGAGCTCCAACTATTAAACCGTGTTGAAAATTGCAAAATCATGATAACTTGCTATTCGGTCTGTCGCTTTATCTAAGTGCTGGAGGACAGTGACATGCATAGGTGGTGTTGCTAGGTAATTTGCATAGGCTCCAGTACCAGTTTTTCTGGTACTTCATTGTGTTTAGCTGTAAAATACAGTCAGACCAACTAATAATATAATTACAAAATACTATGAATTCAGACAAAAGGAAGAAATGGTGGCAATTATTTTTGGTTAAATTGACATGGAAAAAATGGTTGTGGATAGAATACCATATTTTTTTTAGCTTTTAATATCTGTAAATATAGCCATGAAGAGAATTTAAAACAGAAGCAAGAAGTGTGCAGATTGGTCACACAATGGTGATCAGTCATTAGTTGCAAGGAACAATGGTGATCAGTGATTGGTTGTGAAGAACAATGGTGTTCAGTGATTGGTTGTTAGGAACAATGGTGATCAGTGATTGGTCATTGGGCACAATGGCTTGTGCAACAGCAACTCAGTCAGGCTTCATGCAGTGGTGGTGAGCTGACCAAAACTAGTACCTCTCTTAACTTGTATATCCATCAGCTGTGAGCTGGTGAGCTGGAGGTGTTTATTTATTTTGCTGGCATGGTTTGAATCCATTTGTCACCTTAGAATGAAACATCACTGCCAATCAGTACAGCATTAGTCTGATCACTTATATCCTATAATGAAACATTTCTCTCCTGATGGGAGTGGTATCTTTCAGGATGACAGTACCTTCCTCCATAGAGCACAAGGGCTCACTGAATGGCTTGATGAGTTATGAACTTGTGCTACGGCTGACGCAGTCTTCAGATCTCAACCCAGTTGAACACCTATGGGAGATTTTGACTGATATGTTAGACAATGCTTTCCGTCACCATAATCAAAATATCAAACAAGGGACTATCTTTTGGCAAAATGGCTCTCCTTCCTTCCAGTAGAGTTCAATATCAATCAATGTCAAGGTGCACTGAAGCTGTTCTGATGGCCCAAAATCTTGCTAATACACCTTATGATGGTTTTTCTTATAAATTGGCACCCATATGTATATCAAAGCAGGATAGTCACCAATGTCTTTGTTTCTACACTCTCTTTTATTAAAATTAAGTCGATACAGGGGTCTAAATAGTTACCCAGGGACTCCTGCCATTGTATAAAATATTTCTACATATAATTTCTGAATATAATCAAACTGGTATTTACTTTAGGCAGATGCATTCTATCATATTCGTTTTATTTATTTGAGCTATTAGAGATTTTTTATTTCTGAATTTCCTACCTACTTTAATCAGTTCCACGTTAAAATGGAAAAAAAAAAATGGAAAATTAAAAAAAATCAACAGCACTTGACAATTCAATGAGGCTTAGAACAATGATTAGTTAGTAATAACTCTAATAACTCTTTCTAATGATCTATGCGTGATGGCTACTTCAAATCCATCCATATTCTTTAAATAATAATAAAAATAATAAAAACTTCTGACTGTGCTACATCTATCCCACTCTGAGAACCATGGGAAGAATTTACTAATGAGTTCAAGGTATATTTGTAGCAGGGAAATCACAAAACTGTGCAGTGGTGTGTCCTAGATTACTATGATAAAGTAGTACTGTAGAATTTGACAACATAATTTGGATTATTATAAGTATTAGATACAAAGGCTACAGATGCCATAATACATCATGTCCAAATTTATAGTGTGTGACCAGCAATCACTATTCAGGCCTTCTGAAGAGGTTGGGCCAATTTAAGAAGTGTCCATTCTTCTGTAAATATAGGGTCAGTCACTGCTTTTGTCAAGAGATTTTTTTGAACAGCAGAATTATTGCAAAATGTCCACGTGGCTGTTGGGTAATAAAATAAATAAAGAAAAATATAGGAGCTGTGAAGGTAACTATCTGTGACATTGTAGCATGTCTAAAAAAATTCCACACTTACTTTAGATCAACAGGAAAATACGTTCAGTCGTTGCAAATAAGCACGCCGTATGTTATGCTTGATTTAACACGCGGCTCTGCACTTTCTCAAGTGCAGCTCTGGACTCCTGGAGAGAAGCTGAGCCCCCCTGGCACAAACCATCGGCTCAGTATCTAAATCACAACTGACCAGCAGGGCTTTCAAAAGGGTGCCAAGGAAAAGAGTACGGATTCGCAGGTGCTTCTTTTAAAGACGAATTGTTCGCCAGGCCATGTTGGCACAGCTCGTCTAGCTCTAGGTGGCATTTGAAAACGTCCTGCCTGTTCACTGATTTATTTTACCTCTAGATTCACAGCAGTCAGGCAGTGAACATAACAACTTTTCCTATAAAGTGGTTCCTTTAAGTCTGCACTGAGGATCATGACAACCATTTGGTGTTATAAAAAAGGCAATAAACAAAATGATAGTATTTTATGCACAAAATATGACATTTGATACTTTCCAAAAGGAGAGATTCTTATGAACACGTCGTGTTGTCAAAATTTTAGCCATACAATTTTTTTCCCCTTCAGTATTTGTATTCATTTTATATATTTAAGTAATATTTTGGTGTAAAATATATTCAGTCTCTTATATTGTTTACAATGAGAAAAAAAAGAGAAACCGAACCTTATAAATTCAGAGGCAACAAAATGTCATACTAACATTAGTTAATAGAAAAGAAGTAAAGATATTTGGGCTGTTCCTAAGGCCATACATACATAGTCTATGTACACATCTAAAAAAAATTGAATATAGTGGAAGAAGTTCCTTTTTTTCATAATTTAATTTGAAAAAGGTAAACTGTCATACATACATATTTTATATTCATTATATATGAAATGGCATTATATATTTCTAGCCTTTTTGTGTTCATTTAGATCATTATGCCTTACAGCTCATGAAAATCAGGAATCCAGTATCTCAAACAGTATATATATATATGCCGTGTATCTCTTGGTCTAGTTCAGCACATGCAATCACATCACATCATGGGGAAGACTGACAGTTGACTTGACAGTTATGGAGAAGATGATCATCAACACCCTCCACAAGGCCACAGAAGGTCGTTGCTGAAAAGGCTGGCTGTTCACAAAAGAAATATTCTAATCATTTGAGATACTGGATTTCTGCTTTTCATGAGCTACAAGCCATAATGCTAAAAAAACGCTTGAAACATGTCTCTTGACATGAAATGAATATAGAATATATGACAGTTTACCCTTTTCAAATTAAATTATGAAAAAAAAGAACTTTTTCCACTATATTCTAATTTTTTGAGATGCACTAGTATTACCAGAATATCTAGTTCATTTTTGCTTAGCTTTCTTAAACTGAATAGTTTATGTCAAGAATTAGTGGACCAAATAGTAGATTTTATGTTGCATCATGTTTACATGTTCAATCAGCATATATGACCTATTATTTCTGTCTGGGATGCAGTCTGGGATAAATCCTACCCCCGGTAACCTATAAGCCAAGTGTGCATATCCATGTTACTTCACAGAAAAATCCCAGCTGTCCAGTTGGACTTGTACGAATGCCGTAGGGAATATTTCACCAACGGAACCATTGCAGTAGTTGAGTTAAATCCGTTCCTGTATCCTGTCCAGTACCTCTTCATTGAACGGCTATTGATTTCATGTGATCAAACTTCCTAGAGCGTTTACTCAACACTAAACCTGATCTTATTATACTGCTGCTAAACAATACCGCAGTACAGCAGAAAACAAAAGAGTGCTTTGTGTTCCAATGGCTGTGCACTCATTGTGCCGGAAACCTGTACACGTTAAATTAAGCTTGCTCCTTGCTGTAATGCAATCAGTACAAATAAACTGATTGCAGTGATTACATTTTGTGCACGAATCAGACTTGATATAATGTTTTAGATCTGCCAAGGTCTGCTGCAATTAGTTTATTTTCATAAACTTTGTGTATTATTACAGGATTTTTCCAACTGCAGCATTCATCAGCATTTTAAGCACAGGACAAAACCGGTGTGTATATACAGTAAATATATCATTTTCAATAGTTACAGTCAGATTGCATAAATTAAAGAAAATAAATTAGACCTGCATGTAAAAGCTGTCTTTTATTAAATTAGCAAAAAAAAAAACAAAAAAACAAACAAACAAACAATAGGCTCGTAGGATCCTAAAGCGTTTTATTTCCTTTTTTGTTAGTTTTCATTTTCAAAATATTCCATTAGAAATAAAAAAAAATGTTTTGATTGTGGGATTGATTTTCTGTTTTTGCTGGATTTGATTGCATATAATGGCATCAACAAGAGTAAAATATTACATAGGGTTGCATAGCTACTTTAATTACTTTCATTTGGAATTGTATCATTATTTTATGTTGTTCATCATGTTGATATATTTTCTTTTTTTTTTTTAGCTGCATTGTTCATTTGTATTTAGTTTTCTATTGTTTGTAAGTTGACTCTTTTTTTACTGTACATTTTACTGTAGCTTGCCAGTACTTTACCGTACAATCTACTCTTAAAATGTTCACAGTGCAGTTATTTAATATAAAAACTACTCTAATCTCTGTACAATTATACATTTTTTCATGAGATGACAAAATAATTTGTCTGTAATATTTTTGTTTGTTTTTGGATACCTTAAATACTTAATGACGTAAATACTTAAACATTGTTTAAACTAATGTTTAAAACTGTTCATTACCATTGGTCTTAAATACTTGTCCATGTAAAGGTCCATATTTTACTGTTATTGTGTTGTTGTTGGTGAAAATATATATATAGTGCACAGTGTATAGAGGACACAGGGAGAATCATCGAGGCCTCACAAGGATACGTCGCCTTGAATCTCATGGACGTTACCTGAACATACTGCTCACTCAATATTCAGTAATTCGCTTCATTCGAAATGACTCAAAGCGAACTGATGAAGGGAAGGGTGGGGGGTGGCCATCTGTCTGTAGTGAGATGTAGGAGAGGAATGGAAAAAAAAATCTGGAAACGGCACAGGAACCATAGCAACGCCAGAGAAAACCTAAAGCTTGTGAATGCCACTTTGTCTTAGTAAATGTGAGCATTGCTGCAGGTGTAGGACCTGCAAGATAATATATATTTTATTAAAAAGCAGGAACCTGGTCCACACCATCGCATAAAAACGACAAATAAAATAAGTTAAAGGGTAAGGTGATTTCAGATCAGCACAGAAGTAAGCTTTTGCCAACACAGTGACTCTGAAGACCCCTTCTGCCACTAGAGTATATGGATTAGTGTTCAGCCATGAGGTGAATTTGCTCTTTGGGGATGTGAAAGACACAACGCTTTACTGGTGGAGCCTATGCCCGAGCGGCCTTCCAATTGAAACGCCAAGCGGCTCACAGTAACAGTGGGCGACAAGGGCACCTTGGGTTTGCAGATGTTCGGCCTGATGACAGATGGCTGTGGCATAGGCACGGGGAGCGGCGGGATGGCGTCTGCTCCAGCCTGGTGCCACCTGCACCCCTCTGCCAGTCTCCATCTCCATAATACCCTCCACAATGGAGCTGACAGAGTCAGCTATAGTGGGCATGGTGGGAGTGCACGTATGGGTGATGACTCAGCTTTACGCTCTAGGTTCTATAGAAATCGTCTGCATTCTTGTTGAAACGAAATTATGGTGGCTATGTGGGAATGTTGCACCAGAAAGCAACGGATACCCACTAATACACATTTGAAATCTAATTACGCATTTTATTAGAATGCTTGTGAATTAAAGAGATAGTCATAAAGGGAAAGATTAAAGGGTCGTGGACTGATTACCAGACCTCTAGAGGGCACAAACCCAGACAATGGTGACATTTGAATTCACTTATTGACCATTAACAGTATTAAACGCCTTTGGCAATGCAGTTGTTTTCAGTGAACAGAGCTGCATCCGATTGGCTGACAATGGCTGCCAAATTCCCAGCGGTTGGACGCACAAGCGATGAAGGGCGAAGCAGACAGAACGCAGGAGGCAAGTTAGAGAAATGTCAAACTACTCATTAATGTGGACACACACAGACGGGACATGGAACAAAATTTGCTCTCAAAGGAGGAGGAAGCGAAGGAACATCATGATATTGACACTAAACAGATTATTAGATATTAAAGTGGCTGTTCCGGTGTCTAGCTCACACAAAGCAAACTTCTTTTGAGGTGAATGTAAGGAAACTTTTCCCCAAAATGGTTCATTATGCTTTCCTGAATGTAGTCTAAGGCATAAAGAATTCACACATAACAGAATATGGCCATTCGAAAAAGAGGCACATTGGCAGTAGTAATTACCCCATCCATCTTAATGGAGACTGGTGGGCACCCTCTTTCAGATCAGTCCTCACTAGGCCCAGCATTTTGATAAATCTCTGCTTAAATTAGCCACCCTTGAAGCCTAGGGCCTCCTTCACTCTCTCGGTTTCCATTCATCATCTCATTAAAGAGTTAGGGCAAGACTGGCTGTGGTTCTCCATGCCCAAGGGGAACTTTTGAGCCATTCTTGAGAAGACATTGTGAGTAAGTGCTTTTAAATTCTATGGCTTCGGGGAGTGCTGACGATGAAACCAAATAGTGAAACCGATGCACAGCAGGATTGATTATGTTTTGTTGGCATGGAGCAGAGTCACGAGAATATTCCTGGCTATTAGCAGTGACGGGTCTTCCTTTGAGATGTGTAATAACTGTAAGTAATTCATTTGATGATAGTCTAAGCACAGTGGCTTAAATGACGAAGCCGTGAACTTGGACTTGTAGACGGAGCCCATTCCTCCCTTTCTTCACTGTAAAGCCTTGAACCACCAGAGATTTGTTGTCTCAGCATATGCATTTTTGTACACTGATGCCTGAAGGATGAAAAATAATGCCTTTTTTCCTTTTATCCCTTTCCTTTTCCTTCCCATGGATCCAGAATCCCAAACTTAGGCCAAAAACCTTAACACAGATACATTGTTTACTTTTACTTTATCAAATGAGTGAGCTGTAAAATCCTGAGCTAAGGAAAAGAGGACATCTTGGGTCTCACTGTTTCTGCATTATCCTACTTGTAGATATGCTGATTCACCTTCCAAAGAACTGAACTATAGTTTAAAGGACCAATGTTAAATCTTGAATGAACAATGGCAAAAATATTGTTAGTCACCCTATAAAGCTACTAACAAATCGTTATAAATATTAAGCATTTTTATTACTGATTATCATCATTTGCTAAAAAGAGTGATATAAAACTGGCAAATCAAATGCTAGTGATTTTGTTTTTATAAACAATAATAATTTTTATAAATAGTCATAAGTCATAGTTGAACAACATAAAATGAGATTTTTCAACCATTGTCTGCCATCGTTGGTCATTACTCCCACACACACATATACTATATATACACACACACACACACACACACACACACACACACACACACACACACACATTATATATATATATATATGTGCATTCTGCTTTTAATTAATCTGTGCCCATCGGAAAGAAGCAAACTCCATACAAATCTCTTGCTCTCGCTAATGGCTTATTCTTGCTTTCCCTTTGAATCGTGTTTTAAATGGCTCTCACTACCAAAATGGTTGCCAGAAGCACTAGCCAACAACATCCAGCTCATCCACTCCATAAATACAGTACTAACATATTGGCCTAAATGTTGTACAATCATTAATTTTTTTTAGTTGCCCGAGTTGAAGTGAAAACAAAGTCTATATGCTTTTGTTGCTTTGGTTAAATCATATGACTTATAAAGTCACTAATCAATGAAAATGCTGGACTCTATCTCATAAACGTAGTTACGTTTAAGCAGCAAAGCAAGCAAAAGGTAAAAACTTCTTCTTGGCCCTTCTGGTCCTTTCTAAAAAAATCTATATATTTCCATCTTTCTCTGTATCTCCTCTGTCTCCTGCAGTGAAAGAAACACACCACTAACTTCACCACCGTGTGTTACATCCATTACTATAAAGCACTTCAGGGCTCCCTGCTGAATTTCCCAGTCCTGGAGAACATCATTTCTGTTCTGTTTTGGGTTCGGGCCAATTTTAACATTTAGTGGTAGTGGTTTTGTGTCTTTGTGTGTGTGTGTGTGTGTGTGTGTGTGTGTGTGTGTGTATGTGTGTGTGTGTGTGTGTGTGTGTGTGTGTGTG
>JANCOA010000029.1:11382177-11393219 GCA_024363135.1 Leptodoras oyakawai | reverse complement strand
GCAAACTCCACACAGAAATTTCCCAGGTCGCCCCACCCGGGGATCGAACCCGGGTCCTTCTTGCTGTGAGGCAACAGTGCTAACCACTGCGCCACCGTGCCGCCCTCTCAAAAAAAGTTCTGACATTAATTATAAATCCATTCTACTTACGAAGATGATGCCATTGAATATGCACATTATAGTTTTCAAAAATCCAAAGCAGCCCATCTTCACAGTGTGTGGTGAAGCTGAAACAGAGATACATAAAGACAAGAATGAACTCAAGCACTCAAGGCCAAGTGTGGTCTATTGGTCAAGGTTTTGCTAACGTAAACGTTAGGCTTAAAACAATCTGTTTCATAAAGAATGTACACTAATAGTGTTCAGTGCAACACATATCCTACTTTATCTGTGTGTTTACTGATTTATTAAATGGTTATTTAAATGAATTAACTTCTAAGAATACTTTTCTGTCAAACTTTTACCACTAGTAATGTTTTTCTGTTCAGTATCTAGCTAAGCGGAAGCAGCAGATTATGTCATTTTCAGCTGCCAAGTTATAGTATGGTCTGCTTTAGTTTAAGATTATCTACATTGCACGAAAATCACTAAGCACTTTATTCGTAAGGTCTCGTGTTACAGGAGATTCCAACAAAAGTCTCTAATTGTTCGTTCACATGTAAACCAGTTACTTACTGAGATTAGACAACCTTTCTGACAACACTGTCACGCCTTTACACAATTTCTGTAATTGAGATATTACACACATTAAAAGGAATGAAGACAAAGATGATGTCACGGAAAGAGGAGTGACGGCTTAATAATGGTAGGAAGTTGTGGTGATCAGTTCATGTCGTCAGCGGAATTCATTAGATTCAGTGTTTTATGAAATGCTGACAAAACGTAAAGAACACTGACAAAGATTATAAGCAGGAGGAATATCATTAAACTTGTGCGTGGATACGTGAGACTGATCCATTGCACGGCTAAATGTCAGAAAACAAAAAAAACAAATAGCTAATAACATGGATGACAGGGCACGGGTTTATTCAGTAACAGTGGTTACTAATTTGCATAGTGACGCAGGTCTAAATACACTAACCTCCCACCTGCTAAATCCAAAATGGAGATAATTAAAGCTGAAATTATGGGTTGGTAAGGTTCAGGTGATCTTGAGCTCTATATATATAATGTTCAACTTTTGGAGGAATTCATTCAAATGATAAGAAGTGACAGAGAGCAGGATTGATGTAAAGCAAAAAAAAAAAAAAAGAAGGTATTTAGAAGCCTGTATACAGCCTGTATACTTCTATTCTATAGAAGTGGTTTCTCCATGGATAAGCTTGATGGGAGATCTGAATGCATGAGTTAAAATCAAAACATCCTGTTTAGCCTACCTGAAAACTGACCAAGCTGATCTATCCGATAGAGGCCATTTTTGCCAGCAGGTTAGTGCTAGTGGATGATAAAAGTTCTTACTACTACTAAGGGTAAATCATAGAGAAGTTACTGTTTAACCAAAATAACACATCAATGCTATTAGAACTCAAACATTCATCGATCGGGTTTAGTCCTATAACAAGAAAGCTGGTAAACAAATGGTAAGTTGGTCTACCAGCTCGTCCAGGCAGCTAGTATGTGGTCAGACTAAGCCGGGCATTTCATTTCGGCTTCATCTTCATCGACGTACACAGCACTGTTTAATATTCTACTCCATAAATGGCAATATAAGACAGAAAAAGCATGACCTAATGTTTTTACATGTCTTTAGAAATGCATTTCAAAGGTATTCTAAATAATATGAATTGTGCCCCACCCTCAAAAAACATTAGGTTATGCTGCCTTGTCTGATGTTTAGGTTTGTGGTTTTTCACTCATCCCACAAAGAGGTTTAATAAAAAAAAAAACCAGGAACTTGCATTTAAATGCCTACCCTAGATGCATTGCAAGCATGCAAACTCTCAGTGCACAAAAGTGCTCTCATAATCCACTGAGCCTATACCACATATGTGAATCATCCACAATTGTTAATCCAATAATCTAAGAAACGTGTTCTACCAAATCATTTTAAACATGAATATCTGTTTTTTTAAATACTTATGCTCTTTATAGAAAATAAGGTCTACATATTTGTTTTAGGTTTCTTTTATTTAGGTGCCTCTAGAACAGGGGTGTCAAACTAAATCCACAAAGGTGGGTGCAGGTTTGTTTCCAACCAAGCAGAAGTCACATAATACTGAAACTCAAGATCCACTGATTATATGCATTGATTAAACACAGGTGGAATGAGGTTGAATGAGGTGTGGCTCCTGCTTGGTTGGAAGGAAAACCTGCACCCACACCTGCGCTTTGTGGATTTAGTTTGACACCCCTGCTCTAGAGTGTAATGGTGAATGATAATGGAGAGTGATCATTACAGTGTATTGCTTTGTAAACGATTAATATGTTCATAAGCTTTACTATCAACAATGCTTCTGGGACTGTGGTGATCCATATAGAATCATAGTATATTAGCCAAGACATAACATGATGATGATGAAAAGCTTCCACTCCCGTTTCATTTCCAACAAATGTCACTGATTGTGTTGAATATTCTGAATTTGAGGCATCGTTGTGGCTAGATTCTGACCTGCATTGTCATGTTCATCACAGTCAGCAGTTATTAACTGCTACTCTTGCATCCTGTTCTTTGTGAGTCACAGCCTCACCAGAAACTGTGATCAAAATTTGTGTTCCAGTCGACTCTCTGATCCTGATGAATACATTTATTTGTACTTCTTTCACAAAAGAAACTTGATATTACACAGGCTTGCTCTGGTTGTGTCAACATTTATCTAGTGTTAGGTTAATCAGGAAAACACTGAGGTCTCAGGAGCTTTTAGTTGCAGAGGCTTTTTTCCCCCTCCGTCTCACTAAACATGGCCTACCGCTCGCATGTATGCATAGAAACAGGAAATGGCCGGTGTCCACTGTTCGTTTCTTCATCACACTTGACCAGCTGGTGAGATATTTCAGTGATTTGTTAAGTACCCAGTCACATGTAACCAGCCTGAATATCAAGCCATTCTGTGCAAACAGAAACTAGGCTTCTTTGGTACATCAACAGCATTTGTTTTGCTCTGTCCATAGCTTGATGGTCACTAGAGTTTTGCATGAACGTTTGACTCAGTGAATAACCTGATGAGATCAAGAAAGTTCATGCTTTGTATAAACAAACAGCAGCAGCAAGCATTCGGTTTCTATCCTATTTTAAATGACAGCTCAGGAGCCGGGTGTGGAATTGGGCTAGAACACTCCTTATTCAGCACCACAAAGAAGACCTGCTCATGACGCTCTCCGTTCTTAATGAAGGGTTTCGGGATTTCTTTCCTATTGTCCCTTAATTGCTTCTCATTGTTATCGCGGTTTCTTTTTGAAGAACAATGAGCTAGGAGTTCAGGGCACACCTGGTGACGGAAGTTTCCTGGAGATGGCTAAACCTGTGGAGAACCCTTGGGAACCCAGAGATAGAAATGCCAAGCCACTAATATAATGGTCATTTTGTTTTGGAACTGTTTGTTAAAGACATCTCCACTCGTTTTATATAAAAAAAAAAAAAATGAAACAAAAAACTAAACTAAAAAAAGAATCAGTGTCCACTATGGTAAATATTGATGGGAAGTATAGCGATATGCTTCCAACTCAAAATAATGACACAGTATCTATTTGACAATAGTTTGTGGTTATTTATACTTAGTATAAGGTTGAACGAATTCATTTAATACAGAGCAAAATGAGGATGAGAGTCTTACCTCAACTGAAGACTTGAAGAGGTTATAGAGAACGCAAGATCACAGGAGGCTGCTCTGGAGCTTAGAATTTCTGAGTGTCCACAGAAAACAGTGCTGAAGATACAAAGCAACAGCTAGTCTGTTCTATAGTTCTGCCTCTATCATGCTGGCTCAACTGCAGCAGGTTTACAATTGGCAGAGAGGGAGGGAGGGAGGGAGGAGAGAAGAGATGAAAGAAGTGAGTGGGAACGACAGTTCCCTGAGGGGAAGGTCCCACCTGAAAAGGGAGGGTGTGCATCGTGGTGGTGGCCATGACAATGAACAGGCTTGCATGTATGCACCTCATACATCTCATGTTTACTGGAACAGAGCATGTGAGATTTATCAAAGAAACCTTAACTGTATGATGTCACTAAGGGACAGAGATTCTATTTCAGGGGTGTGTTTATATATGAGATCAAGTTTGTGATAAAGATCTATAAAGTAAGTCTCTGGATTAAATATGGTCTTCTGCTGTTGTAGGACTTCTGTCTCATGCTTCAACATGTTGGCTGTTCTGGTATGTTTTTCTGCTCACCACGGTTGTAAGAATGGTTCTTTCCGTTTTTTAAGTGACCTTCCTGTCACTTTGAACCAGTCTGGTCACTCTCATCCTGTCACACACTGAATGTTTTTGGTGTACACCTTTCTGTGTACACTCTAGAGACGGTCATGCATGACAAGCATGAGATCAGCGGTTTCTAGAATACTCAAACCAGCCTGTCTGGCAATAATAACCACCCTGAGATCACACGCTCTCCCTACTCTGAATTACGACGTGAACAATAATTGAAGCTCATGAGTTGTTTCTGCGTAATTTCATACACTGCACCCTGGTTTATTATTCCCTGTACTGAAAACGTGTCATAATTTAAGCGGAGGTGTAATTCAGTATGTAACGTTCCATTATGATTGTTTCGACGCCCAGCCCACGTCAATCTAGAATTAGGTAAGGCTAATGGATTTAATACAAGACAGGATAGCACTGAGCTTTATTAACCAGGAAACTAAGTATTGCTGTTTACATTTAATGTTATGCAGTGCAATCTATTTTACTCTGTAAGCATCTGGATGAACGACGAGGCTTAAAAAGTACTCCGACCCGACCATGTTGTATACAGTATGCCTATTATTCACAACAGGCTTATTTAATTTGAAGGTGTGACGAACTGGAAACTTTGACTTCAAATTTGACTTCAAAGTTAGTACAGAAGTCAATAGAACACAATAGAACAGAGGAGGATTGCTATGTGAAATATAAAATAATGTGAAACAGCAGATTAAGTGGCTCGGTTTTGGTGATTAAAGTGAATAGCTCAAACGAAGTTCAAACCCCTGAGCAATAATGAAAGAAAGACGAATGCTTTCGAAGTCCATTACCTTTTAACGCTCGCCCCATAGGCTATATGTTTGAATTCATGCAAATACTTTTGGATAATAATTTGCACACTCACACACCGTCTCTGTAAATGCTGTATTTGGCATAACAAATGTTCAAGCTCTGGGGAGGAGTGCAAGGACAAAATATCAAGATAAATACAGTTCAGCTGTATTCTACCTACAAAAAAAGAGCCCCATTTTCAGATAAAGCACAAGCACATCATCCTATAGTAGAAAAGGAGAGTCGTGTGCGAATAATCCCCCAGAATAAACTGCTGTTTATTTAATAAATAGTATTAATACTTTCCAGGTCATAATAAGACTGCTATTGTAATGAAATGCACTGAACAGGAAGATCAGAATTACAGTGCCGAACTGTTATCCCTATTTGGCCTTTAACACACAGTGATTGTCAACCCAAAGTGCTTCGACATAACATAAATAGAAAGATCTGGATGATAAAAGCTAAAGGTTTCGATAAGTCAGTGTGAAATATAATAGCTGATGACTGTTTCCCCTGAGAATTGAAGTAATATAATATGATACTTCCTTGTGAGATCAACAATGCAGGTCTTTTTTTGGGACATTAAGCAGGTAAGTGAAAAGCACTTCCTGCTTTCTGGGTGGAGAACAATGAGAACGAGCGAATGGGCTGTAAACATTATATGCAAATGCGTCAAAACTTAAGGGGCTACCAGATACAGTATTTACACCTGTTGAATGACTGGCAAAAGCAGGAGGCTTCAAACACCTTGAAAACACTAAAAATCTATTCTTCTCAGTGTAACTAGGGGTGTAAACTAATAAATACCACTGCTGAAGTGGTTTCATTCAAAATGAGAATATAGATTGTTGGCTGGAAGTAATAAAAAAAAAATAAATAAAAATACACAAAGAAGCATATAAAGAAGACAGAATACATCTGTTCAAAAGCATATTGGATAACAGTCTCGTATATAATCTTTTCTACAAAAAAAAAAAAAAAAAAAAAAAAGCATATTAATAAATAATTCAGGTTCATAAAACAAGCAAGCAAGATCAATTACGATAAAGCAAACGCAATCTCACTCCAAACTGACTCCTACTTTCATTCAACAGTTCAACAGAATGGCTACACGGGGTCAACCTGTTACACAATTATTAGCACCCCTTATAAATATCAACAACAATAACCGTATGAAATGAACATGCAATTAGCGGCATCGCTAAACATACAGGAGATACCGTACTGTTCTATTGCAACACAATTAAAAAAAAGAAAAGAAAAGAAGTGCAACATGTTCTACAAACCAACGGTTTAGCACACCCACAAATTAATATCCGATTTTAAAACCTTTCCTGGAAAGAATAACAGTTCTGAGCCTCTTCCTGTAATGGTGAATAAGACTAGAGATACCTGCAGGTTGATTTTAGATCCTCCACCCAGAAACAGTTCTTCATATTCTTATGAATTTTACATTCCTGGGCCGTTCCAGGAAATCAGTGTGTGAAATGAGTGGATTTGTACGTATCTACTATATGATTAGGGTCATTATCTAGTTTTAAAAGCCCTTATAAAGGCAGGCTTTAACTGCCTAACAGAGGTAGCCAGGTTAAGGATATGGCACTTTGTGGAATCTTCAAAACACCCCCTGCATCCACATAATTTACTGTGAATAGGTTGCACTTCCTTTTACATTCTATTTTTTTTGCCATACACGCTGATGGTGTTCATGACCAAAGTTTAATTTTGGTCTCAATCAACACCATCACATGATCGCAATTGTTGTCCCAATGTCCATGAATATTTTTACACCCATTACCAGATATGCGGATGTCAAAAACCATTCTCTTCTCTCGAAACCGCTCGAGTTCCTGAAATGTAAATGCTATTAAAAATGTAATGTTTTCAGCTGGACAACATATTTGCATTTATGTGAATCATTTCAGCCCTAGACAACCAAAACGCTTACACTTTAAAACTGAAACAGATTGGAGGTTGTGCTTGCATATACAACCCAGATTCCCGATACACTCCAATGTCAAACAAACTTTCATCATTCTGCTCTTTGCTGGTGCTGCAATAACCTGCATATACATACTGGATTACTGTTAGATCTTCAGTAGCAGTTTTATCCTAGTTAGGGTTGTGGTAAATCTCCAATGTAAACACTGAAATGCCAGTCTTAGTGCCCCTTGTGTTTTAGGACACAAAAGATATTGCCTGTCACGTGCTGAAAAAAACTTTTACAGCTGCAATATTTCTTAAAAGAATTCAGCATGAATTCCGTAGTGGCAAATTGCACACGATACCCCTTCACAAATCACTTCCTTTAAATGATGGCTTTAAAAATGAAACACACATGTTCTAAAGCTTAAGATGAGGATTCAGAGTAGAACCTGAACATACGACAACACTTTGTAAACAATTTTTCTCACAGACGTTTAAAACCCATGCAACAGAACAAGCTGGTGTATGAAAGCTGTGACCAGCACAGCACACCGATAAATTATACCTCAAACCATCACACACAGTTTGAACTTTGCTGCTATTACCCTCTTTAGACCACCATTCTTTTTAGGTCTTTCCTTCTTGCTTTGTTTCTTCACATCCTCCTCCTGTGCACTTGCTCAGTGCCCAGTTCACAAACAGCACACTCTGCTCAGATAAAACAGGTGTTAACTGAAGCCCTTATGATTGTTTATTTTCCTATGATATCCATCCTTACACGCACTCTCAAGTGGGCTGTCTGTCTGGGTGGCTTTTGAGCTTGTGGAACTTGACGCTGTCGAGTTTCTCAAAGCGCTTGCCGCAGTGCTCGCAGGTGTATTTGTAGTGTGCCTCGGATATGTGCTTCTTCATGTGCCAGTTGAGGGAAGCACGCTGCCGACACTGATAGCCACAGATCTCACACCTGTAAGCAAGATGCAGGACATTAGTTCAAATCCTGCAAAGCCAAGCTGCCACTGCTGGGCTATTAAGCAGCCCTCACCTGCTCGGATATGTAAATGAATAAATATTAAGTTGCTCCTGGATAAGGGCGTCTACTAAATCCCTTAAATGTAAATGAAGCCACTATTTTTCATACAGGCTCAGAGATAGCATGCCAGGTGATTCAGTGATGCATTATTATATACACCGATCAGTCATAACATTATGACCACCACCTTTTCTCAACACTCAGTGTCCATATTCTCAGTTCCAGTTACTTTGTAGTTCTACAATTGCAGACTGTAGTCCATCTGTTTCACTACACACTTTGTTAGTCCTCTTTACTCTGTTCTCTAACGGTCAGGCCCCCCACAGGACCAGCACAGATCAGGTACTGTTTGGGTGGTGGATCATTCTCAGCAGACGAACACAAACTATGCAACAACAGATGGGCTACTGTCTCTGACTTTACAATCTACAGGGTGGAGTAATATGGTGGATGTGTCTCAGAGTGCACAGTAAGTGAACACAGTGTTTAAAAACTACAGCAGCACTGCTGTGCCTGATCCACTCACACCAGTACAACACACCAGCACCACATCAGTGTCACTGTAGTGCTGAGAATGATCCATCACCCAAATAGTACCTGATCTGTGCTGGTCCTGTGGGGGTCCTGACCATTAGAGAACAAAGGGGACTAACAAAGTGTGTAGAGAATGTTATGCCTGATTGGTGTACAGTACCAGTCAAAAGTTTGGACACACCTTCTAATTCAATGTTTATGTTCTTATTTTTTTTTCTTACATTGTAAATGAATACTGAAGTCCTCCAGACAATGAAGGAACACATAAGGAATCATGTAGTAAACCTAAGTGTTAATAAACCAAAATATTTCAGATTCTTCAAAGTAGGCTTTGAAAGCTTTTGCTTTGATTACAGCTTTGCACACACTTGCCATTCTCTTAATCAGCTTCATGAGGTTTACACCTGAAATGGTTTTCCAACAGTCTTGAAGGAGTTCCCAGAGGTGCTGAGCACTTGTTGGCTGCTTTGCCTTCACTCTGCACTCCAACTCATCCCAAACCATCTCAACTGACTGACCTTCATTTCTTAAAGTAATGATGGACTGTCGTTTTTCTTTACTTAGTCGAATCGTTCTAGCCATAATATGGATTAGAACATTACTCCAATAGGGCTATTCACTGTATACATGTAAACTCTCTTCACAACACAACTGATGTCTCAAACACATTAAGAGGGCAAGAAATTGAAGAAATGAGAGACAGCCGGTAACTGAAAGTGATTCCAGGTGACTACCTCATAAAGCTGACTGAGAAAATGCCAAGACGTGCAAAGAGGTCAACTAAGCAAGATGTGCTTACTTTGAAGAATCTAAAATATAACAAATATAACAGATTCTGGTTTGTTTAACACTTTTTTGTTTACTAAATAATTCCATATGTATTTCTTCATGGTTTGGATGACTTCAGTCTTAATCTACAATGCAGGACATTGTAAAATAATAAAAAGCCCTGAATTGAAGGTGTCCCCAAAGTGTGACTGGGACTGTATATACATACATGTACACAAAGTTAATGCATTAAATCCATTCAAAGTCCTGTTTTCTGTGAGATCAGGATAAACTCACTGTAACGGTGTCTCTCCTGTGTGAGTGCGCCTGTGCACCTCTAAATGGTTCTTGCGTTTGAAAGACTTGCCACATGTCTCACAGATGAAGTCTCGCACTCCTGCACAAACATAATGGATAATTGCCCTTAAAATTCATCAAACGGTACAATCAAAACTGATGGTAAAATGCGCATACACAAATTCCACAGTGTTGCTATTCATCAGTTATATTTGAATGATCAATCTCACATCCAAATGAAAGGCATGGATTTATGAGTATACCATTTTAACAACCTGAAAACTGTTTGTAAAAATGTACTGCACCCACCCAGTAAGATAAGTAGCATAAAAATGCTTACTGAAGGCTTTCCTTTGATCGCCTCCCTATCACTACTCCTGAATATATTATGGTATGTTCAATGTAAATTAAGCGTACATGAGGATAAATCGGGGTGGGTTGTATGCACATGACATGTAAAGTTTGGGCTGGTAGGTAGAACAGCTGAAGTCGAGACATTCTGGCTTAAAGTTTTTATTTTGCTATTTGATGAGTAGTGTAGGAAAGCGTCCAGCTTAAACACCTTTTTCAAAAGAACCTCATTCACACACTGCTAGAAAAATAATTCTGAGATATGTGAAGGCAACCTTAAGCAGGAGTGTACGTGCTTTTACCTGAGTGAATAATCATATGGCGATGTAGATGGTTAGACAGGTAAAACTTCTTCCCGCAGCCAGGATGTGGACACACTTTTGTCCTGCCTTTCCTGTGTACCAGGTTCACGTGGTTCTGCGACAGACCGACCCTCAGATCAATTCAATATACAGCCCCTTCTTTTACAAAGAAATCTACCAGCGGTAACACCGGTGCATCTTATGTAGCCTGAGGTGCTGTTAAATATTCCTAAAATGAACTTATAACAGCCAGGATATAATCTCAGGTAGCAGGTCCACACACACGTGCTCGTTAATGAGAGTAAACTAATGTTTTTTGATGAACAGTTCAGGCTATAATACTTATTCTGACTTATATTTGCAAATTCAAACATAATGACAGAGAATACAATAAAATCCAAAAATAAATGTTCGTACACCATTTGGGCTTGCCTTTAAATCACAAACCAAATCATTTTCCAATTACGTATGTGGGAAGAAAACCCAATGACATTACTTAACTAGTAAATACAGGAAGTTCCACAGCAATTAAGAGAACATGTTAATGATCCATGGATTATTTCTTTGCTTTTCCCTCCCTTGTAGCCAAACTAATTCCTGTTGCCATAAGTAACAATACAATTACAACTGAAACAGCCGTTAGTGGGCGGCACGGTGGCGCA
>JANCOA010000029.1:11214777-11225141 GCA_024363135.1 Leptodoras oyakawai | reverse complement strand
TCAACACCCATCTTGAAAAGTTTTCCCTTACCCATATACTAACGAGCCACAAACAGGAAGTTAATATCACCAACCTTAATATTGGTTTCATTGTGTAAATGCATGTCGTTTGGAGGGTCAGCTAGAAGTCAATAGCTTCAAGACCAGTCAGCGGCGGCAACACAATAAACACGCGGGTCGGAAATATCATAACTAACAGCACGCAATATGCCTAACAATATGGTGTAAAATGTTGCCTGGTCTCGCCAAAGCGTGCGCACACCTCCAGGGTCAAATGCGGGCTTTTGTTTCATGCTGTGTCCTTAACGCGCGGTCATTAGACATCCAGCGCTCGGTCTGGGTGCATTTTCTCAATGTCAAGGCGAGGCTTAGCTCTGTCTCCATATTCCAGTGCGGGATTGCTGCTAAACCTATTATCCAGGGCACGAGACACTTTCTACACTCAGTGCATATATATATATGTGTGTGTCTGTTTCTTAGACTACACGCTTTCATGAATGATGTGTTTGACAATTGTAAATAGTTACAATTTACTCCTGCCGTTTCTGATTCCGGTTTACATGCGCAGAGATGATGACATGCTTCTGGCTGCCACATGTGAGCTGCAGTCCCGGTTAAGGTTAACGGGGGTGTTAGTGTGGAAGCAGGCGGTTAACCCTTTCTGTCCAGGCCCGGGGAGAGTTAGGTTATAGCCCCTGGGAGAATTCGCCTACACCCCAGCGCTTCTCTTGTTTATGGCGCGACTGTTGACTTTGGCTGAAGGAGAAGTGACCGCCCGGAACTTTTGAACTAAACAGACAGGAACCAAAGTTTGAAGCCAGGACTGTCTGATATGGGCTTGTGTTTTACTCACCGCAGCTCTTTGTATACTCTCGCACAGCACTGGGCATACCTGTGTGTTTAATTCAGCCGTGTCTGCTTCCGCGCCATAAGCCAAGTTCAACTGTTGTTGTTTCACGGTCATTTCAACTGGAAGCATAGTGAATAGGCTACAGCGGAAACGACACTGAACATGCAGCTAATCGGTTGGGTTTACACAGTAAGAAGAAAGTGATCCACTTCTATAACGATGGCTACGTCCAAAAAAGCACACCGTACTCTACTGAATATATACTCAGTATATATATATATATATATATATATAGTGTTCAGTAGTCTGTGGGTTTGAAGGTGGCTCGGATTAATGGAGACAAAAAACGGTTTCTGAATGTTGCAGGTGGTTGTGATAGTGGGAGTGATAGTGATAGTGATCATGATAATTAAACCCATTTTTTATCACTGTACTACTGTACTCGTGCTGTTTATGCAATGCGATCACGCTGTAGTTTATACCTCGGGTCAGACCTTGGCGGTATCAGATGAACATCAGGGACACATTTTCCACTTCGTAATTAATTAAATGGTCTGACTTGGACAAAAGATGATGCAATCTGCGGAAACCCCCGTGTGTTCTGATGCACTGGTTATGTGTGTGTGTGTGTGTGTGTGTGTGTGTGAGGGTGAGAGAGAGAGATTGTGAATGTAGGTCATGTTTGTCAAAGGGAGGGAACGTGTCCTATAACAGATGAAGCCAGAATAAGCTCTCCACCATGTGCCGTCACGCACCACCATAACAAAGAGGACACACAACTGGGAAAGGGCGCGTCCTTGTGTACTATAATTATCATTATTGCACATCACGTGTTCGAATTGTTCTCATACTTTTCTTAATCATTTAAAACACTCCAATTCTTAACACTGTGAATGTAAGTGTAGCCTGTTGGAAGTGTTGGAAGTTTGGGAACAGCATCTGCCCTGTCAGTTCATTAGACAGCAGAACTGTATAGACTAAAGAAGTAGGCCCATGCTGAACATTTCTTTGTGAAAAAGTTCACAAGTTTCAGTTCAGCATGCCTACGCCGGGCGAACCTGCATGGATTTTGATTGAAGTCAAAAACGACGACGTAGACACTTTCTCATCTAATCAAACCCAAGCCAACAAAAACAGACCTGCGACTTTTTTTTCCCCCACAAATCAACCTGATCTGTTTGTGCTTGATTAGCTCCTTCTGCGTGGTCAGCTTTTGAGGTCGGTAAATAAAGAGCCAAAGGGTAACATGGATGGATATAAGATTGGAAAACAGCAACTAAATAGCAGTGTGTGTCGGAGAGCTCTACAAAACTCAAATCGTTATGTTATCTGATATAAACTGTCCCGTTTTTGAGAGAGGTTGAGACCAGCCACAGGATTTAAGCACCCCCCCCCACACACACACACCCCACCCCACAGGACAATTATAATTTGACCCATGGGTCAGGAGTTTGGCCGTTGCTATTTCCATTACATCAAAAGAAACCCCAAAGCAACTGCACCAAATTAGTTTCCATGCCTCGCCCGAACCTTTGACTAGAGCAATATCTCTGTTATGTCTATAAGACTGCAAAACACTGAATATCCACCCTATAATAAGCAAACACAGGGCTGTTGTCAGAGGTGATTGCCATATTATTAATATTGCTCTGGATATGTCTAGGATCGAAAACCCTGACCGACTCCCAAATGACCCAGATGTGTAAGAGCCTTTGTCTCACTCACCATTAATGATGTCTGACCCTTGATCTGAAAACCGAACCTGTTTTTTTAAAAGTGATTTTATTGGTGGTAATCATTGGTGTAAGGTTAATTAGTTGCTTGCAACAACCTTTTGTATATGATATTAAAAATTAGGCTACATAGGTACAGTATTTATTTCTAGACCTTTCAGAAGGAGCATGTACTTTTGTAGCAAGCAATAGCATTTCTGAACATAATGGGTTATCATTCATCTAAGCCTGTTGAATTGACATTCACACTTTTAACGTTTAATACATAAATCCCATTTTTTGGTAATGACACAATTATGGTTTCTTTTGATAGTAGTGTGGGCCTTTGTTCGCACGGTCAGGATTCAAGTGTCTCATCTGACTACAATCATCTATAAATCATTATTTTTCTCCATCTTGCTTTCCTCTTTGTCTGCCTCATTCTTCAGCTCAATCTTTTGCTCACCTCCCTCTATTTTTAGCTAAAAATCTGACCCCTCCCACTTGTTTCCTAGCTCCAGCTCTTGCTGAAGCATTCCTGACCTATATTTGAGCGCAGCCTTGTCTCACGCGCTGCCCAGTTTCTGGGTTAGTGGGCCAGCAAGGGAGAAAGTCTCTCTTTCTTTAACCCTTAGTTATGTGGCTCCAGGGATCTGACTTTTTAGATTAACCAGTGTGTATGATCCTTGTGTGGTATGAACCATGAACTCTTTTAAGCTTCATTACTGTATATTTAGAAAAGTTTACAAAAATAAAATGCATTGTAAATAATGTTGTCACATATTCTGAAAAGACAATGCCAAAGAAATGGTTCCCAGATCATGAGATTATAAAGCATAAATGAACATTATTTTATTTTAGGGAGTTCTATATGTGATATGTAGCTTTATTTAATAGCTCTAAGGATTTATTCATTTAAGTCCTTTTTGAGCACAATATTAAATTGGGATATACATATTGAATTCATCTACACACAAAGATCTGTTACATGAGCCCTTGAGTGTGTCCATTTGAAGATTTGAACCACAGTTTATAAGACACCAAAGGCAGCTGTGTTTCTGCCATGACAGGACATCAGAAATTGGAAAATACCTCCCCAGTGTGATAGTTAAGTTGACAAAACATTCTTTTGCCACTCTTCTCTGAACAAAGGCAGTGGGGCCTCATTCGTCAGTGAGATTACTGCCTGTTTTTCATTCTTAGACAAATTTATCTTAGCCTTCATCAGTTGCCATCTGATCGTGATTTAGTGATTTATCCCCAGAAATTAACTACACTCAGCCTGGCTGGTTTTTGTTTTTCCTGTCTGGCTGTTTTTGAATCTGACCCATATATATATATACACGTAGGAAACTCTACATGATTGCACCCGTAAGATCTGTTACAGTCATCTATTACACATTACCAGCTGTCTTGACCAGATTATTCAGGCTGTGCACCCAAAGAAGTGAAGCAGTAAAATGTTAATGTTTCAGAAGCATATACTTCAGCCTTGCTTTGATTCCCCTACACTCAGTGATGTAATACAGGCTAGTGTTTCAGAATGTAAAAACAAATCATGTGCTCATTGCAAATGCTTGCCAGATATGGTCACAGCCCTCAATCCTGTTGGGGAATTTTGCAGGAGATTAATACTGTAAGCATTTACACTTCGTGAGTCACACAAAGGGATTTAACAGTCAGATTCAGGTTGTATGAATTAAAAGTTACAAAGACGGCGTTGTCTATTTTTTTGTTATTTGAAATGTATGTGCACTCTGTCTCTTTGGTTGCCACAACCTCACAATGGGCAACATTTAGACACAGCACAGAGGCCAGGGGTCACAGACAGGGGAGATCAATAGCAAGGCTAAAAGGTCAGACAGTGGTTAGCTTACACAAGAGACTACTGAGGGTTGCCATGGGTTACCGTCCAACTTAAGCCAGACCTGCTAAGCATGGGATTAGGTGAGGGTCTCCCAAAAAAATTAGGGTAAAAATTCCTAAATCCATTGATTTTCCAGACATACTAGCAGGGATGAGGAGTTTTTTTACTCACTGAAAAAAAACAAGTTGAAGACCGAATGCTTATGTTCTTCTAAAGGGATTAACAGATATATGTTTTTGCTTGTGTCCACAGCTTTGTAACACAGCCATCTGGAGCCTCTGATAGAGGTTGCACCCCTCCCCACTGTCTGACAAGCTGAGACAGACTGAGTGACCTACATCCTGCAATGCGCCTGGAGCACTGGAGTGTGTCTCTGCCAGCTTTGTAACATAGCCTTGTTGAAAAGTAAGAAGAAACCTGAAAACAAGCAAAAAGAACACAGTTCACAGTGCCCCTAAACTAATAGTTTCCCTTTTTTGGGACTTGAAGAATTTTTTTTACTTTTTCTGACCTATTTATCCCATTGGCTGTTGGAGTGGTGGTTTTGGAAGTGCACTGGATCATTACCATTAGTTAAACGCAGGAAACTGTCACAGAGGATCACATATTTTAGATCTTTTTAGCCAATCTGGACACTTAACAAAGATTATTAAGATTATTATTATTATTATTATTATTATTATTATTATTATTATAGGAACTTCAGCAAAATCAATGAGGTTGACTCCAACTGCACCTAAAATACCTCATAAGATTTTTGCTGATCCGGCTACTTAGTCCAACATTCAAGACTACTAAAAGGAGGGAGACCGTACAGCCATTTTAATAACCACCTTTCCCCTCCACCCCATCCCTTATATTCCCATCAGTAACCATTTTGATGGTAGCAAGAAGATTCCAAACTGGATTCCTCTAAAGAACAATGGAAAGCGTAAACTCACCAAGCCCAGCAAATTTCAGTGTAAGCAAAACCACAGAGAATAAAGAAACTTTCTCAGGATATAACAACACTCTTCCTTCACCCAAGGGCAACCCTCGTTCTGTCCGCGTTTTAAAAGCCAAGCCAAACATGACCTGCCGGCGCAAGCGTGAGTTTATCTCTGACGAGAAGAAAGATGCCTCCTACTGGGAGAAACGACGCAAGAACAACGAAGCAGCTAAGCGCTCGCGGGAAAAGCGTCGACTCAACGACATGGTTTTAGAGAACAGAGTTATTGCACTGAATGATGAGAATGTACGTCTAAAAACAGAACTCCTGCAGCTGAAACTCAGATTCGGCCTCATCAGTACAGCCTCCTACATGGAGAAGAGCCAGCAAATAGGAGGAACAATGAATGGATCTTCTGCATGCTCGTCCTCTTCTTCCAGTCATTTCTACCCTCATAGCTACTCCAGTGGCTCCCAAGTGATAAACTCTGATTCTTCAGAAGCTGAGCAGTCTGTCCGGGGTGAGGGACTTGCCCAGTTAGTTATGTACTCTCCTCGAGGTTCTCTCTCGGATATGTCCGATGGTTCTTCCCGTGACAGTCCAGAACCAATTAATTATGATATCAAGCAGGAAGGGCCAGGGATAGACATGGACATTGCAAACAGCACAACCACACCAATTATGTTTAACATCCGTCATGAGGCATCCACCCCACAATACCAACATACCTTTCAGTCAGGATATCACAGCCACCAACAACAGCATCAGCACCAAGAAGCTGTGGTCAGTGCTGCCGCACGTCCAATGCAGACTGCTCAAAGAAGTGTCATCCTGTATCGTTCCAGGAGTGTCTCATATCCTGTAGAGAATTCAAGACCTCAGGAAATCACTCAACACAAACTTTCACAGATCCTACTGGAGTCTACAGAGGGATCTACCAAAAGCACTGAAAGCCTACCAGAGGGAACAAGTCAGCATGAAAGTAAGACTTTAGACTCTCTGCCTTATGAATACTCAGATGGAGAAGGAGCAGTAAAACAAGCATACAGGGCCCAAAATCAGCACCTTGTGGCTAGTTGTCAAAAGGCTGAGGCTATGGCACCAGACCTTTGCAGACAAGGGGGTGAAGAGCTGTACCACTATGACAACCCACAGGATGAGGAGCCTCCAGTGCTGAGTTACGAAGGAGGTCCCAGTAAAGAAGGGTACTATCAGCGTCACTCAGGAAAGGACAATTCCTTAAGTGATGGCGATCCCCACACTTCTGACAAAGATGCATCCACTGATGACGAGTGCCCATCTTCTTTTTATTCTGAAACTGGCAGTTATCACCAGCAATCCCCTTTGGCTGGAGGGCCAAATTCCTCCCCTCAAAGCCAAAGCAGAGACAGTCAAACAGAGGTCAAAGGTACAGCACTGCCGCACAAACTACGCCTTAAGCACAGATCTCTGAGCAATGCTGGATCAGCAGCTCAAGAGTCACCAAATACACCACCAGCACACGTGCATCCATTACCTCAGCACCCTTACCTGGCTTTGCCTCAATCCAGCCAGCAACTTCAGGTTGGTTGAGAAAGGGAGAGCCAGGGGTTAAGGGCCAGCCAACCCCAGAGTTCTGCAAGCAGGCCACTTCAACAGAGGAAAGTGGGATGGGTTATGGAAAGAAAATCCTGGTGTATGCAATAGCATGGATAAGAGATGTGACTATGACTGATGGACAGTATGGGACCCACTGTGGTGCAATGCTAACAGACATATCCTTTAACCTCTTCTCACCTGGTATTGGTGTGCGCTGGGAGCAAAGCCAGAGATATACAAATGTCAGTCCCAAAGGCAGACAGAACTTCTGGGTAAACTGTATTATACTGTAAAGACTGCTTTGTTTGTCTATCTCATCCCATAATTACAAAAGCACTTGTGCAGCAAACAAGAGGTGAATGATTTTTCCCAATCAAAATTTATTACATGATGTCAAAGGTAACAGCAAACATGGCAATAGCAACCATTCATGAGGCATTCTAATCTACTCCCTAACTGTAAATACCTATCCGTTCGTATCCATTTTTATACTAAATCAGACGCTAGCTGTTTGCCAACAAAACATATCAAAACATCTGAGCATTCTGGGAATATTCCCTTGACCAAAGAACGACAATAGCTTTACATTTCATACCTCTGACACGCATCATTTTCCCCATTCCTATTCCTGATAACATATTCACGATCCCAGACACCACTTTCTCACGTCCAAACACTTGGTTTGTATATTACTGTGATATAATTATTATATATAAATATATATTTTAAGAATAAAATCAAGTTTTTTTGGAAAAAAAAAGAAAAAAGTACAAGGGCAAAAAGGATTTAGATGACTCACTAATTCATCAAAAATACTGTATAGTATTATTGTGTTTACTGTTCAGGTGTCATTGAACTACCTTATTTTTTTTTTATTGTTTAATTGTTCACATTGTTTAACAGAAGTTCTTGTTGTTTTCAGCAACTTAACTTTTTTTAAAGACATTCAAAATGCCCAAATTTAAGGAAAACAAAACAACGGTGAAGTATGTAGAAGTATGTCATAGATTAAAATTGTTTTTAGTGCAATTACAGCAATTACACGAGACGGGAAAGAAATAAAATGTTTGAACTGGTCCAACCTCTTACAAACAGGTAACTGAATTACAGTATCAAGTATCAAGTCTCAGCAATGACTTTTGATATTTTCCTTCCCTTGAACCCTTACTCAAACCATTTAGCTTACTGTTATTCACAGACTCTGTACGTCTGTTGAAGACGCACCTCTACATATTTCCCTCTATGTCGAAACTCTTACTAAGGAACAGGAACAATCTAACTTATCTTAATGATTTTTTTTTTATGTGCCTCATTTAGACTCACTGTCTTTTTCTTTTTTAAGTCAATTCTACTTGTCGTTTCTGGCATAGAGCACTTCTTAATGTATAAATGTAAAGTTTCTTCTACCCTGGATGACACTGTATTCTGTGTTTTTTTATATTATGTGTGATTTTTGAGAAAGGTGTTGTCCCGTTTTCATGTATTTAAACCCCCTCTGCCATCTTCACCTCTTCCCCTTTTCAAAGCCTTTTCCCTCATTCTATCAATGTGTATTGGATTCAGTGATCTTTGTGTTTTCTGTTCATAATTACATGAAAAAGAAACAAAGATTCAACGAGACTTGTGTTATGGAGTGGCACTGTCGCCACACTGGTTTGAAATGGATTCATGATGTTACAACACTAATATCCATCAAAGACAATGGGTGCATTTGAAAAATGAAAAAAAAAAAAAACAATAAAAAAGATGTTGCTTTTCTGACACTTGGTCAGTTTCTTCAGTTTCTTGTTATAATTGTAGTATTTTTCCTAGAATTTATAACTATGCTCCATTTAGGTTCTGTAAAAAAAAAGAAAAGATTTAAAACATATCCTTCTAATCAGTTACATATAATAGTGTCCTTGATTTGAGTGAACAACTAAACAGTTGCTGAATGTAGGAATGTTGCTAATCTACCACAGCAATAGAGCTTTGAGCAGATGCTGCAGCCCTGAGTCAGGTTAGCTCAGAGAGACCTGACACACTGACACACTTTGTCTCAGAGCTACTTATGCATGTTCACTTCCCTGATGTAACACTGCCCTAGTTACTCAGCCTTGTTACTCAGCCGACTGCTAAACCCAGCTGGGCAGCAGAATGGAAGACACAAACACACACACACAACACACATACACAGACTTTGTCATGCTATATTTTTAATGACTTTCCATTAACATAATTATTACTGCAGCTAATTAATGCTAACCCTAACCCTAAACCTAACCTTAGTAATGAAAAGTGTATATACACAAAATCAACATTCCTTTTTTTTTTTTAAATAAACTACAATAAAAAAAAAAAGCTCTACAGCAATGGCTGTATATATCCAGTATATACACTATATTGCCAAAAGTATTCGCTTGCCTGCCTTCACGCGCATATGAACTTGAGTGACATCCCATTCTTAATCCATAGGGCTTAATATGATGTCAGGCCACCCTGCAGCTATAACAGCTTCAACTCTTCTGTGAAGGCTTTCCACAAGGTTTAGGAGTGTGTTTATGGGAATTTCTGACCATTTTTCTAGAAATGCATTTGTGAGGTCAGACACACAGGCCTGACTCACAGTCTCCACTCTAATTTGTCCCAAAGGTGTTCTATTGGATTGAGTCAGGCCAGTCAAGTTCTTCCACACCAAACTCGCTCATCCCCAAACTGTTCCCACAAAGTTGGGAGCATGAAATTGTCTAAAATCTCTTGGTATGCTGAAGCATTAAGAGTTCCTTTCACTGGAACTAAGGGATCAAGCCCAAATCCTGAAAAACAACCCCACACCATAATTTACACTTGGCACAATTCAGCCAGACAAGTACTGTTCTCCTGGCAACAGCCAAACCCAGACTCGTCCATCAGATGGAGAAGCGTGATTTGTCTCTCCAGAGAACATGTCTCCACTGCTCTAGAGTACAGTGGCAGTTTGCTTTACACCACTGCATCCGACGCTTTGCATTGCGTATGGTGATGTAAGGCTTGGAAGCAGATGCTCGGCCATGGAAACCCATTCCATGAAGCTCTCTATGCTACATTCTTGAGCTACTCTGAAGGCCACATGAAGTTTGGAGGTCTGTAGTGATTGACTCTCCAGAAAGTAGGCGAACTCTGTGCACTATGCGCCTCAGCATGTACTGACTCCGCTTTGTCATTTTACATGGCCTACGAGTTGGCCTACGAGTTGCTGTTGTTCCCGATCGCTCCCACTTTGTTATAGTACCACTGACAGCTGATTGTGGAATATTTAGTAGTGAGGAAATTTTAGGACTGGACTTGTTGCCAGTCACACAGGTGGCATCCTATCATGGTACCATGCTGAAATTCAGCGAGCTCCTGAGAGAGATCCATTCTTTCACAAATGTTTGCAGAAGCAGTCTACATGCCTAAGTGCTTTTATAT
>JANCOA010000029.1:11175887-11183387 GCA_024363135.1 Leptodoras oyakawai | reverse complement strand
CTGGTTACATGCACACACAGTGACCTTTAGAATGAATTCAGTCTGAATACTCAACCGTTTCCTTTTATATGTCATTATGTATAATACATACATATGTACACTGAATTAATTGATGTCAATGTTATCATGACAACATGAAACTTTTCAATCACCTAGCTTATGTTTTCATAATGTAATTCTGAGCAAATCCAGAGCCTATACCCGGCATGAGGCTTGAAACACACCCTGAACAAGATGCCAATGCATCAACGAGCTTGACTGGTTTATATTATTCAAGTTTAAGTGCATTTGTGAAGGTTGTTCATGATCGTTCATTCATTAATAAGTTATTACAGGGTTAACAGGCTTAGCAAACTGACACTACTGACACTCACAACATCATGTCTGGTGAGCTGTTCAGCCATTTCTGTGACAGAAAAATCCATGAAGTCTGCCTGATTGGTTACGTCATCCAAGCCCTTCTCTCCCTGACTCAACTCTGGCTCCTGTTCCCCAGCAGCTTCATCTTTATTCACAACATCTGAGAGGATGAAAAAGAGTTTGTTACTAGACACTATAACAGTGTGTCAGGATGTAGTATGTTTATATAATGTAATTGATTTATACGACTTAAGGCTGACCTTCTGCTTGAAATTTCTTGAGGAGAGCCTCATAGCACTTGACCTGGGATGAAAGAGAGGTGTGTTGCCTCATCTGTAGGCACATTAAGCGCAACGACGAGTGCATAGGAGGATCCCTGAAATCCTCAGCAAACTCATCCAACCAGGTCTGAAGTAGAGTCGATAGAGAGCTAAAAGCAACAAGAACAACAAAACAGCCCTGAACATTTGCTTGCAGAAAATCTGAGTCATTTTGTATCTGACAGGTGGAGGCTTGGAGTAAGCAAGAATTTCACAATGAGATGGATCACTTTCTAAAATCAGCATCTGTTTCATTGCTCATATTCTGCATCAATTTGCCAATGATTCTGTTTTAAAACAATTAATTACTGAATGACACATTTCTATCCATTTATAATTACATCTAACGCTGTGAAACATCCTGAAAACAAGTTACTTCCTAGTATCGCTTTCGTTACAATAGCTATAAACAGTCGTTCTCTCACCAGCTTCTCTTTTTTCTCTCTTGACATTAAAAAGACCAAAACAAATGCAGCTTTCATATAACCGAGAAACCACAAAGAGCAGACTCCTCTGCCTGGAAGACTTTACCAGCATTGGAAAACATAAAGGAATAGCTGGACCTCAAAGCCCTAACACTGACTAATGGCTTTGTTCATAAATGTACAAGTGTCTGTGATAACTTGCCTACCCTTGTCCTACGTACCTCTGAACTCTTTCCATATTCTCTGAGCTGTTTTTCAGAGCCTCGCACTTAAAATATGTTATACCTTAAAATCTTTTTCAGATTGTAAAAAAGAGGAGTGTTTTCCTTTTTTCCCATTTAAAGGGCTTTCAGAGACAAACCTGCACCTTCATAATACATGTCTTACCTCTTATGACACTTGCTGTTGTCCAGCTCAGAGTCAAGACTTTCTCTGTTTAAGAGAGAAAAGAAGTTTTATACACAGACAATTCATGTCGGAAATGCAAATTTGAGGTATTCTTTACAGAAACCCTGTCCTATAAATGTAATAAGGCTAGAGAGGTCTAATAATATCATACATAACACATACAACATGTAACCAAGTCCCAAATGCCTTCAGAAACACAGGGTACAGGCCTTTTATCTATGAGGAATGCATATATATAATCATCGCTGCTTTTCTGTTGCCTTTTAACCTTTTTCCAAGGCAGAGTTTGGGCAGAATGATAACCTCTTTGCTGCTATGCAGTGACTGTGTGGAATGTGTCTGCTCTGAGTAAAGAGCAGATAAAGAGTTTTATGGAATACAAGTACAGGCTCTTTGAAAAGCCTAGCCCTGGCTGTGTTGACACTATTTCATGAGAAATTATTGTTGGCTAATAAATCCTCCAGGGAAAGTCCCTGCTGGAACAGAATAGCAACCGTACCCAGGATCCCACAGAGATTGGTCATGGGGTCTGAGTTCAAGGCAACAGTTTACTTGTGAAACAAAACAACTCCAGGTGGAAAAAAATGATGCAACACCCCCCCTCCCCATCACACAGCACGAAGCCTAGACGTAAACACATGCATGCACTAAGTAAACCCTCACACAGACCTCTGGAAAAGCAGCTCGATGAGTTTGTTGGTGCTGATGAAGGTGCGGTATGTAGAAAGAAGTATCCTCCCATAGTCTGGCTCTTGGCAGCAGGGATCAAACAGGTGATCCACCACACGGTTCAGCGTGGCTGCTTTTAGCCTCCGGATTTTAGACGTACGGTACTGAACGTACGCAGAGCCGGGAGAGGCCTCGGCCGCCTCGCCTGACTGCTGCACTCGCTCTCTGCGTAGCGTGATGCCGAACACGGCACCATCCTCAAACTCCTCACCCCACTCCTGAACGGGGTCCTAGGGTTACAAAACACAAACAGAACCAAGCTTAGATTTCAATTAAGACTGAGTCTTGTCTATTTCAGTTGATTTAGTATGGCTAATGGAGGTGCGAATTCAGATCATGGACATAATTATTCATAATCTGAGCATAGGACCAAACCTTTTTTTTGTTATGATTTCATTAGTCATACTATTGCAGGAATACTGTTCAATACTGCTATATCTTTTGGATGGCAAAATATTACACAGAAGTGAGTTTATCTTAGTTTGCTTAGATGTGAATGTTAGCTTAGATGTGTAAATGAGTGAGCTAACAACATGCTCAAATAGCAAATACAGTCAGATCCATAAATATTTGGACACAGACAAAACTTTTTTTTTTTTTTTTTGCTGTTTGCTGCAGTGTATTGTAAATGATTGTAAATCATGAGTAAATGCTTTTTTATTTATTTCAGCATTTCTTAGCATATTTTCATCCAAATGAGCAATATAGGAATTACTGTACTTTCATATGGTGCCAAATGTAATTGGACAAACTAGTATAATCATGTTTTAATCATTCTTGATTGCACATTGAATGAAGTCAATGACTGCCTGAGGTCTGGATCCCACAGACACCACCAGATGCTGAGTTTATTCCTTGGTGATGCTCTGCTAGTCTTTTCCTACCTCTGCCTTCAATTCTTGCTTGTTCTTGAGGTGATATGCCTTCAGTTTTATGTTCAGTTGGACTCAGTAATGCTGATTGACTTGGCCATTGAAGAACATTATATTCATCCGTCCATCCATTATATTAACCGGTTATTCCTATTCAGGGTCATGGGAGAGCTGGTGCCTAGCCGGCAGCATGGGGTGCAAGGCAGGAACAACCCTAGACAGGGTGCCAATCCATCGTAGGGCACACACACTCATGCACTCATACACACAATCACACATTAGGGGCAATTTAGATACACCAGTTAACCTAAAATGCATGTTTTCGAACAGTGGGAGGAAACCGGAGTACCCGGAGTAAACCCACGCAGACACGTGGAGGACACGCAGACTCCACACAGACCACTCCACCCGGGGATTGAACCCAGGACCTTCATCAACAAGAAATACAAGGGAACCAGATCCATTGGCAGCCACAGAGTACATGCCCACTACAAAAGATGAGGTGATATGGTTTGTCTAATGAGTAGTTCATTCCCTTCTTCATATTATTCTCTTTCCATCATTCTGGTACAAGTTGTTCCTTGTCTCCTGTGTCCATAGGATGTTGTTCCAGAACTGTACAGGGTTTTTTTTATGTTCTTGGCAAACTCTTTTCTGGGCTTGGTTATATCATGCGGTAAATCCTCTGTATTTACTCTTATGACTCTTATTGAAGGCTTGATTGGTGATGTTGACAAAGGTATGCTGACCTCATGCAGGATGTTCTTGTTCTGTTGTGAATGGCTTTTTCTTCACCAGGAAAAGAATCCTTCTGTCACCCACCTCAGTTGTTTTCTGTGGGGTTTCCTCCAGGTCTTTTTGGTGTTCCTGAGCTCACCAGCACATTCTTTCTTTTGAAGAATGTACCAAATAGCTTTGGCCACACCTGATGTTTTTGTTATCTCTCTGATAAGCGTGTTCTGATTTTTATGCCCAATGGTGGCTTGCTTCAGTGGCAGTGACAGCTCTCCGGAATTCACGTTGAGGGTAACAGATTCCAGATGCAAATGCCAAACGTGAAATCAACTCAAGACCTTTTTCCTGCTTACTTGTAAGCTCAATAATAAGAAAACAACACACACACACCTCTTTAGTTCCATATGCTGTTCTCCTGATTTGGATATACAGTCAATGTGCTCAAATTGAAGCTACATGTCTGTCCAAGTCATTATGCTCATTTATTATTTAATGTAAATGGAAATATGCTGTGGGAGACAACTAAAATTAGACTAAAACACTGTCCAGATTTTTATGAACCTGATTATGTTTTTGAAAAGCAAGAACTGTTTAATGTAATGATGTAATAATATAATAAAGTAAGTATAATAAAGCAACATAGAATTCATTTAAGCTAAATCAGCTGCTTGTACTCGATTCTGTGGGCGTATGATTGCCAAAGAAAAAGAAAGCAGGTAAATCTCCCCAATCCCACCGAAGGACTAACAGGAAGGACTAAGTATGACCTATGCCAAGAACTTATTTGAAAAAGATCATTTTTTAATTTTTATATTCTTTTGATTATGTATAAAAAGGACATGTATTGTGACCATAAAATTTTAGTCTACTATTACTTTTTTTTTGCTTTATTTTGTCTATCCCCTTAATGCTGTGAAAACAATAATTTTTTTTTTTAAAAGCAAGTGTTTTTTCTGGCAACCGCATAAATACAGGTATTATGTTTCAATAACAAATAATCTTTCACATGTTCCTGAGGAAATGTCATACAAAATGATAGTTTACAACAGTTTACATTAAAATGCCAAATTTCATAATAAAGTGTTAAAAAGATATTATAGTAATTTAGCAGAAGAAACGTGATCTTGAGTTCATTTTATGTTTTTAAAAACCTGACTAAACTGTGTTACACTGGCAGCAACAATGTCAGCACGACACACACACATACACACACACACAGCTTAAGTCTACAATTATTACAATGTTACGTGCATAATGTTACATTTTATCCTGGACTTATTAGACACTTTCCCCAACTGTATGACCAGTATGAGCAAAATAATAAATTTGTAACAATGTCTATCCATTCAGAAAAGATTATTATATTTGACCCTTGTGGCTTTCCATAGAACTCGGAAGCAAGCTAGTGCTTATGGACAGTGTAAAACAAATGCAATAGAGAGCATGGGCTCATATTACACGCGTACCACAGAGTTCTTAGGGAATAAAAAAAATAGATGGTGAATACTGATGTGTATATGATTCGTTAACTGGGATTTAATATGTTTCTGGACTTCAAATGGCTTAAAAATGAAGAAAGCACAGGGAGTGGGAGACTAGGGACAGTAAATGAGCTGTGGCAGGAGTGGAAAATATTTTTGTCATTGTTTTGAAGTCAGTCATGAACATGCCTAATGGGATAATAGGATAACAGCATAGTTTAGGGTGCTTCATACAAAAATACTGAGGTGACCTGATGATGGCCTGAGGATCCATTAAAGGTACATAATTCTATCCATCAAGAAAAGAGGACAAGTAGAATCACTGTGTGGAAAACCAGAAAGAAAAAAAACACTCAAATCATTAATAGCATTTACATTTCACACCACAGCTCCCACACAGATTTGTACAGTACATGTACAGGAAGCATAGTAGTCTACACTGTAGACTGTAGACACTTGTAAATTTCTTTTAATGTACTTTCTCACAGGAACTTCAGCAATTTCCAGCCATGTTGTTTAGTTGAACCTGTAGCTACCTGCAGCCACCAGGCTCTTTTGTTTGTTGGAACAACAGCAGTTGGGCAGTCAGCTAAAAGAAGAGCTGTGTAACCCACAGCAAACACTTAAATAGATTCTCATCACACGCTAACCCCCTGAAAGATCTGGTCCAACGAGTGATGTCAGCAAAAGAGATGGTACAGTACAAGTCAACACATGAATCACGAGTCTCTGCTGAGTAACCAAACTGCACAGTGCCAGAAAAGCTCATAATGAGCACTTGTGCTGGTTTAGACTACTGTTTACGGGCTTTTAGTGCCAAACTATACAGACAACACAAACACAGAGGTGTAGAGGCTGTATTCTAGTTTGAAGCCCCAATATTTTATCCCAGTGTTGATTCAGGGGTTTTACATAACACATATAGAGCACAACTAATTATTTACATCTCTAACAACACCATGTTGCAGCAATTTCACTCTATTTGTGTTGCTTAAATGTAAACAAATGCGTGTTAATTTGGTTTAATGATGTTTTACTAGCTGCCACCCACTACGGTAAGAAACAGGATCCAAAAGTCATGCATTTTCCTGGCAGATCTGGTTTTATAAGGTAATATCTATCATATTACTAGCTTTATTACTTTAATAGTTTTCAGTAAACTCTCATAAAGGTATTGTATTTGCCACGCAAATGTAAATTGTGCTTGTTGTCTAGCATCCACCCATAATACATAATCACACTACAATTATAATTGTACAGCTCACTCTAGTATGTTATTTCATATTATATCATATTTACTCATCCCCACTGAAATTCATTTCTGGATACACCACACGGGCATGTCTACAGGAATTAAAAGCAGGAAGAAGCAATATTACATGTCCTAATATAAAAGGCTGAACCTTTTTGTGTGTTTTTTTTTAGATTTTACATTTCAGACCATGCTATGTGGACATTTCAGTATGTTCGATTGTCAGACCTCAGGTGAAACCCGTTGATTTCCGGCTCCCGAGAAGAGAAGCGTTCATTATAGTTTCTGATGAATATGCAATAGGTGTGTCTTTTGTTTAATGTAAATCATTAAACCCAGCAAGTCTGAAGAAGCATATTTCAGAAACATGCTTCCCCATTTCAAAGAAACACCTGGAACATTAAAGCGCAACATCCCATGAGGACAAGGTGGGTGGCATCAGAAGAAAACCAGTAAGCATGCATTAAAACAAAACATCAAATCTGTCCTTGTTCCCTGAATTCTGATTACTACCAAGTTCCAAGCACAAATGAATTTCAGTTCTAGCTGTTTGTTTAGCTGTACAATGTAGTCACAATCCAATTCGAACACATCTGGATTTGATGTTTCAGTTCTCCTAAAGAGCTTCATTATGATCAAACAGAAAATGGGGAATGATAATGAACAGATTGACTTTATAGTATACATTTATCCAATGGCTTATAATTCTATTATCCAGTGTCAGCCAGAAGAGGATGTGTTCCCCTTTGAGTCTTCTTCATGTCATGTCAAGGAACTGAAATCAACCTCCATGTTTCTGATGACATCTATCCTTAAAAGTCAGTCAGTCAGTCAGTCATTTTCTGTACCGCTTATTCCCAGTTACGGGGTCACGGGGGAGCCGGTGCCCAGACGGCAACTCTGAGCGCAAGGGCAGGA
>JANCOA010000029.1:11057851-11068662 GCA_024363135.1 Leptodoras oyakawai | reverse complement strand
TTCTGCTACATTGTCACTGCTAAAAACAAATTATTTCTCATTTGCTTTTTTAAAGATAATGTGTGGTAAAAAAAAAATCTTAAATATTTTCGATGGCATGCCACATCCAGGCCTTGTGTAGCTCACATCTGTCTAATTTTACCGGGCCCAAAAATGTTGTAGGTAGCAGTATACAGTATGCAGTATCATTTCCTTGAGTTATTACAACAGTCATTTATATTTATAAATAAAATTAATATTTCATACTTAGAGTACTGTGCAAATGTTTTAGGCAGTTGTGAAAAATGCTGTGAGCTAAGAATGCTTTAAAACATTTCTTTTTTTATCAATTACTACCCTTTTGCTCACCCTTTTACTACACTTGCACAAAGTCAGGTGCTAATGATCATCAATTTCACATGTAGGCTGAAACACAGTCAGTAACTGAAACATAACAGCTGTGTAGGAGCTTAAAACTGGGAGAGGAACAGCCAAACTCTGCTAGCAAGGTGAGGCTGTGGGAGACAGTTTCATGTCACAGGGCTACACCATGACAAGACTGAGCACAGCAACAAAACACAAGCAAGGGCTCTCCCAGACAAAGATTTCAAAGCAGACTGGAGTTTCAAGATGTACAGTTCAAGCTGTTTTGAAGAAGTTCCTGAGATGGTGAACAATACTGGAAAGTGTTAGTACATAATTTAGCCGTGTTCTCTCATACTGTGTGTGTTTAAAATACTGCGAGAATAGGGCATTGAGAGAGGGAGAAAAAGTTCATTCAAAGCATTAGAGGAGTTCTGCAGATTGATAAGAACAAAGTGTGTTCTTCCTTTTTGAAGATTATTCTGTATGTTGAATGGCCAGCATGAGCTATGAATCTTGTGTGACATGAAGAACATATATGGTTTTATACACAGTGTAAGAAACAAGATACCGTTCTTACATTTTTTTTTGTACATTCTCAGACTTTCTGTAACTTTGAAAATAGCCTAAAAAACAAATGAAAAGTTATAGATTAATGGTCAGGTGGAAGTGACAATAATAGCCAAACAAATGCGCATAATTAGAGAGTAACAGATGCATTCTGGTTTATAGTTCCACTGAAGGTCCAATGAATCTTGGCACAGGTACACACAAAGCAAACTGCATCTGTCTACCAGACACTGCTCACACATGGTATTAGGAGCTCCGTTTGGTTGTGGTCTAACTTTTTTTGTTGTTGGCACAATTATGATGGCTGTCTGGATTTAAATCTATGTCTCAGAAAGGTGGAACTCCACAAGACTGCAAGAATAACACTAACAACTATCAGTGTGGAGTTTTGCATATCTTCTCCATGTTCACATGGCTTTCATATGGGTTTCCCATTTCCTGGGAAACTGTTCAAAACTGTATAAAAACAGTTTCTGGGAATGGTGTCCAGTGAAGGACTGGTCATCAGTCTTGTCCACAAAGGTCTGGCAGAAGGTTTTAATTCCAGCCAGGCAGGAGTCACACCTGCTCCCACTTGTTTAATCAGTTTAACTATCTTGGGCTCCAATCAACTATCTACTATGTCTGCTTTTTGGCTGGAATGAAAGCCTGCAGCCACACAGGCTGTTTGCAGATAAGTGCTGTTTCACAATGTCAAGAAAGGATCCTTAATGTTTTTCTAGGAGGCTACGGTATCAAATCCCTCCACGCATTACAAACCCTGTTTCCCAAAAAGTTCTCTAACTGCCAAAAAACCCACAAATCTCTAATTTCTTAACTTAATTTTATATAATTTATTTAATTTCTTCAGCTTTATTTAACAGAGAAAAATAGAAAGAAATTTTTGTATGCCTCTGTGTGTTTTGAATGAAAAACCTAATTCTATTTGTTAAAAAAAAGCTAATTTAGAAATTGATGCCTGCAACACACTCAAAAACTTGGGACATCGGCATATTTACTACTGGGTCATGCCACCTTTTGTTTTAATTATAATATTTAATCATTTGGGAATTGAAGATATTTTTTAATGTAATTTGTGCTCATGCTTGCTGTACACAAGACCTGAGCTGCTCAACAATCCGTGGTCACTTTTGTCTGATTCTCCTCTCCATACATTTTCAATAGCAGACAGATCTGGACTGCACTCGACTTGACAGGCTAGTCAAGCACATACACTCTACATCTCTGAAGCCATGCTGTTGTAAGATGTTGTCTTGAAGTCGGCATATGTCTCTGGTACCTTCACATATATATGCAGATCCTAGCGTATATATAAAGGAACTACAATCCTATTTATAGATGCCTTTTCAATGACACACACCTGCACGTTTACTAGACTGTTTTTTATGTGTTCCCTGAATGCTAGGTAGGAGTATTCTCTAGCCTCTGAAGGAACCAACATGGAAGGGCCATCCTTACCAAGGAAGCGTCTTTGATGTTGAGAAATGGAGAAGATTGAAGACCCGTGCTCTAGGGTGTCACTAAAAACATTCAATTCATCCCATACAATGTAGTGGCTTCCAAGTAATAGGGGCTTTTACATAAGCGCTTGAGTTTTAGACATGGTCTTGACTCAACAGTGGCCAAGGCAATATCATATTGATATGTCATAAAGTACATAGAGTTTGACTGCAATGACAACTGCAGCATATGATTAGCGATGAGAGTTCATGCATTTGGCAGAAATTATCCTGCAGTTGTTTTAGGTTCAATAGCAAACACAAATATTTGACCATTATGAATGATTGATTCCAATACAAAACTTTTTTGAAGTCTTCAAGGGAAAGTGAAAGAGACTGGATAAAAAAATATTCACAGGCAGAAGGTCGATAAACAGAGACACATGGTTTTCTTGGGGTCCGAATAACCAAGGAAGCTGAAAAACAGTGACGCTGAGACACGTGCTGTCTCCTTGTCATATTTGTTTGGATACTGGCAAATCTTTTTTAAACAGAGGTGGTTTTTGTGAGAGGGAAAAGCTTAACATATTCCTTGTTGTGTTTTTCTCCAAACAAACTGTGGCATTTTGAGAAGAAGTCAGAACCTCAGCATGTGGCCAATATAAACATTTCCCATATAAGACAGACTCGAAAAACAGGGGAGGACACATATAATAGTGTGTGTATGTGAGAGAGAGGGGGCGGGTTCTAGTCTCTTCTGCATTTTTCTAACATGTTTAAGCAAACTGGCTCAATTTCCATAGAGAATCCTGTCCTGACATGCCTAGGGACCAGTGCTGACCATCATCCATTAGGCAGTTAAACTGTGACTTTGTGTCATGCTGCCATCTTTGTATTTGCATCATTGTTCTTTCCAAAGATATACATACAGACAAGTCCTAAACTACTGGTGAAGGCAGCAGTGGAGTAGTTGTGGTTAAGATGTTGGACTATTGATCAGAAGGTCATGAACTCATATCCCAGCACCACCAAGCTGTCACTGCTGGGCCCTTGGGCAAGTTAACCCTCAACTGCTCTACTGCATAAATCTTTTAAATGTAATGCCACTCTGGATAAGGGTATCTGCCAAATGCCATAAATGTAAATGTCAGACATAGCAAAAGTGTTTGGGCTGAAATATTACTGCTTGTTAAGCAGCCTTAAAGTGTCAGTGATAACACTACTACATGTTACAGTGGCTAAAGGATTCTTTTTTCTTGTTTGTGGAACGTTTTTTCAATAAACATGCTGACTTTGTGCATGATCACTGGAGCTAATCTTATAGAGCATTTGAACATTTTGAACACAAAGAAAGCCATCTAAACAATGCAGTGTTTTGTAAATCGTTGCTCATAAGGCTGTTGAAAGTTGCAGTTGCATTTAAAAGACCAGCTAATACAATATTCATCAGAAAGCGTGCAATGAAACAAGTACATAGCCAATTAATAGCCAAATGATGATAATAATTATTATAATATACTCAATATATTACTTTTATTTAACACAGAGGTTACATTCATGCAAATGTATATATGACAAAACTGGATATGTGCATGTGAGTGTACAGCATGGGCATCAAAAAAAGCATTAAACACGCTCTCTGGATTGTCCTGAATCTGTATTTGTATAACTGTGAAAAAAAGTCAATGCTAAAAGTGATTAAAAGTGTGTAGTGTTAGCATTTCAGTGCTCCACAGCTAAGTGAACAACAATCATCATCTCCATCCAAAAAGAAAACACACCCTCTCCTCTGTGACACACTGCTGAAAAAGTCCTTCTGCACAGCGTGCATTGAACCTTACAACGAAATGGAGAGTGTAGACCTGCTGGAAAAAGAGCTGGACACAAATTTTCCCGTCAACACTCAGTCGTTACTGCACAGCTGCTTCGGTTTGTGCTATTAAGGAAATGTAATGGCAGCCTTTGTGGAATTTTCTGAATAACAGAACAGAGTCTGTTCTTCTGATGGGAAATATAAAAGTGTTGTATTCAAGCCAAATAATTAAGCCCATTTGTTCAATATTTGCATCATATGTAGAAAGCCATAGACACTGACTGTTAATAAATGAACAATAAATGAAAGTCGGTTGGGAAAGAGACAGCCGCCAGGGTAGACACTCGTAATACAGCCACAGTTTTATTACTATTTCTGCAAAGCTTTCCAAATGGAAAACATGCGTATACCATGAAATCAGTGCATATAAATGTTGTTATTATGGCCATCACAGCTGCAGCTCTTCTTCTTCCTCTTCTTCTCCTTATTCTTCTTCTTCCATTTTCTTCTCATCAATATTTGGTTGACAATATCGTATACTTAGACTTCACCAATCCACATGGAACTGCTAGCATCCCACAAAGTTGTGTAGGCTTAAAGCACTTACTGGCCAATATCTCAAAAACCATTTTACCTACAATTATGAACTCTTTAACTTAGCCTCTAGGGTGCCCATTACCCTAGATTGTTAAGATTTATTTGTGAAGCAGATGCCGCCTGTGATATCACCTGTATCGTGAACAGTGAATAATGTTAATTTTTTGTTCATTATTAGGCTATAAGGGGCTTCTCTGTCACACCATACTATCAGTTTATCAACAGGTTTAACTGAGCCACCAGTTTGTCCAAATCCGTGGAAAATAAAAGTTTTGAGACGTCGTTTGAAGATGGATAGAGATTCAGCTGGACTGACACTTAGAGAAAGCTCATTCCACCACCTCGGTGCCAAAACAGAGAAGATGGTAGATGGTGGAACCATCGGGCAGTGCTAGAGGACTAAAGGGAGCATAGTGCAGTGCGAGGGGTGATGAGTGCTTTGAGGTATATGGGTGCAGGTCCAGTTTTTGCCTTGTAGGCAAGGGTCAGGGTTTTGAACTGGATGCGGGAGGCTATTGGATACCAGTGGAGGGAGTGGAGTAAGGGGGTAGTGTGTGAAAACTTGGGGAGGTTGAAGACAAGAAATGCAGCTGCATTCTGGATGAGCTGTAGTGGTCGGATAGAATTCTGAGGGAGACCTGAGAGGAGTGAGTTGCAGTAGTCCAGCTTGGAAATGACCAGTGATTGAACAAGTATTTGTGTGGCTTGAGTTGTGAGAAATAGTCGGATCCTCCTAATGTTGTAAAGGAGGTATCTGCAGGAGTGAGTCAGGGTTGTGATGTGGGAAGTGAAAGACAGTTTGTTATTGATGTTCACACTGAGGTTGTGAGCTGTTGCAAGCTGTCAATTTACTCACATTCACTGCCAATTCTTTTATTTATCTACAGAAAAGACATCTAGAAAGCAGAGAACATCCTGCTTCACAACATGCTTATATCAAAGTGGATCCTAAGCAGGATGTGTTACCGTTTCAGAAGAAAAAAAAACAAAATGAAAGGCATACTACCCCCAAAATATTCAAATGTTTTGATCATCCAAGTATAGCAAACTTGTTAGGTTTTAAAGAAATCCTGCAGGTCTTCAGAATTTGATTGGGGTTATTTTATCATTCATTCCAGTGTTAGGACAGAATACTAGACTGTAACATCCAGGAAAAATCAACCAGGTTTAACAGCATACAGTGTTCCATACTACAACCTCTCTTAAAATACTGATCTACACTAAACACTGGTGAATACAGCAGAGATCTGAGAGTATTGATTCTATAGCAAGTGGGGAAACTGTTGGGGTGTTTTATAGAAATCAGACTTCAGAAATTTCTGAAACTTAAAATCATCAATGCTCCAAAAAATGCTCATGTCTTGTTTCTCATGGTGTTCTATGAAATTTTGGAATATTTTTAAGATTAGTGTGAGTCTATCAATGGTGTGTCAGGGCCTTCATTCCAGTGCTACAATGCCTGACCCAAACTGACTCCAGGAAATTTAACTGAAATGAAAGTGACAGGTCGATATAACCTTACACCATCCCCAGAGGAAGATCCTTGGCTTTACCTTTTTTGGGCATATTAATGCTCACTTTTTACAGTTCAAAGCTGTTCCCCTTCCTTCGATTGCATGGGTGGTCAGTTTATTCAGTGACAAACATAATTCTGTTTGTTTAATACAAATACATTTAGAATTTGATACCTGCAACACAAATATAGTTGGGACAGAGGCATGCTTACCACAGACTCATATCAACTTTTCTCTTAATTATACTTTTTAATCATTTGGGAATTCAAGATACAATTTTTTGCAAGTTTGTAAGTGGAATTTATGCCCATTCTTGTTGTATACAAGACTTGAGCTGCTCAACAGTATGTGGTCAGTGTTATCTGATTCTCCTCTTCAAGATGCACCATGCATTTGGAATAGGAGACAGATCTGGACTCCAGGCAGGCCAGTCAACCACATACTGGTGTAACTCATGCATTAATGAGGCCTGGCATTGTCCTGCTGAAAAGATGTTGTCTTGATGGCAGCATATGTTTCTCAAAAATACCAGTATCAACCACATCAATGGTAACTTCACATATATACAGTATATGCAGATCACCCATGCCATGGGAACTGATGTGCCTCCATTCCATCACAGATGCTGGTTTTTGCACTTTTCTTTGCTAACAGTCTGGATGGTCATTTTCTTCTTTGGCACATAAAAATCCGATATCTTTTTTTCAACAAGGTGAAACATGAACTCATCTAACCACAGAACACATTACCGCTGTCTTTCAGTCCGTCTCGGATGACCTCAGGCCCAGAGAACTTGCCAGATTTTTTTTGCAAAATTAATATACGGCTTCCTCTTTGCATAATATAGTTTCATAATGTGTTTCTTGATGCAGCGGTGGACTGTGTTAAGTGACAATGATTTTCCAAAATACTCCCAAGTCCATGTGGGCCCCTGTCCATCACAGTAGCATGACAGTTTCTCAAACAGTACCGCCTGATGGCTTGATGTTCACACATATTCAACAGCGGTTTCTGCCCTTTGCCTTTAGCACCGAGATTTCTCCTAAATACCTGAAAATTTTTATAATATTACAACCGTAGATTGTGAAAGACTTTAATTCTTTGTAATCTTGTGTTGAGAAACATCGTATTTGAATTGACTGACATGACCCATCCTTGATTGCAAAGACTAAGACTTTTGTGGATGCTCCTTTTATACTCAATCCTGATGACCTCACCTGCCAGTTAACTCATATTTGTGGGACCTTACAGTGTTACCCCAACATTTTTGAGTCTGTTGCAGTCATCTATTTCTAAATTTTATTTAAGTTCTTCATTGAAAACTCTGAACATTCCTTTTAGTCCTTTTGTCTGTTAATTAAAGGTTCACATGAATTATCAAAGTACAGATTTCCCAAAATGTCTGGAAATGGGGTTTCTATATTGATGACTAGATTTACTTAAAACGAATTATTACTACAGTAGCAGTTTCTCAAATCATAGTTTCTTGTACTTGCTACACCACTTGTGGTTTGTTAGCTAGCTTTGTAATTGGAATGACTATAGAACATTTTTCACTTATGATAACAACCAAAAATAGAATTTATTGGTATAAGATGAAGAAAGTATGTTCACTAACCATAAGCACATTTTATCACTTGGACCATTTTAAAAGACACACAATCCCTCTAATCTTGTATATGACTTTGGAAAATAACTGCCAGACACTAAGCACAGAGCTGAAATTCTTTTGTGGTAAGTCAGCACTTCAGTCAGTACTTCACTATTCTGATATCTCATTTCGCAGACATGGTTAAATGAACATAAATTATCAACACACTGTTAAATATAAACCATGACTAATGTCTTAAAAATAATATTAATAATGTCTGTTCAGCCATACAGTTATTATTAGGTTTTTTTTTTACTGGTTCAATACAATGTTCACAATATCATCTATGTTACCAAAAATTCAAGACTGTTTTAATTGTCTTTGTGAATATATCAATGCATGTATAGCAACCAAGCAACTCCACACCAGCAAAGTCTCATGAGTTTGCTAGTTGCAAGTGACTAATGGAAATAAGGTTAAACCAGTGACCATAAGATAGCTTTCTTAGCCATGTTCACTAAATCAACACCATTGGCCTCAGATTTGGCATGTGCATCAGATTGCCAAGTCAGTGACAGGATGACCGTTGTAAGCTCAGCTCGCTCGGCCGGCACCACGAACTCTGTTATGTTTTATTACAGTTAAAATAGTTGCGTAACACAGTAGTAGTTTGTCAAGAAGGAGTAGACAGCGCGTACACACAGCAATGAAACTTGAAAAAGACCAAAACCTCAAATAAATCAAAGAAACTGAGAAAGGCGTCATGAAGTTTCGGGCTGAGCAGAAATCCCATGGCTTCCAGATCAGACAGTAATTAAATGTACTAATGAGCAGAGCCACAGTTTGCATGAGAAGTTTCAGATACATGTTGTGTATCAGGACACAATCTTTCACATGTATGTCATTTAAAATATATATAATGTTACTGAGATAAAGCAAAATGCAAAAAATTATAAATCGTTAAGAATACAAGCAGAAAATTCAGAAATAAAAATAAATCTGAACCGAGAAGACTGCAGAAACAGTTTGTTTTTACATACTAAATGTGCATTGTGTACATATCTGAGTGTGTGCTCTAAGATTGCAGGAATAAGATCAGTTCATGACTTTCATTAAAAAAAAGTGGTCATTTTAAATACCATAGTCTTCCTGTAACCTTAAATCTGTCTGGACATTCTCCTATAACCTGTCTCATCAACAGGGAGTTTTAACTGAATGACTTCTTCTAACTTGGTGGGGGTTTTTTTTTTTACAATATGCTGTGTAAAGTTAATAAACCATTATGTGTGAAAATTCCAGGAAGTCAGCAGTCTCTGAAATACTCAAACCAACAACCATGCCACTGTCAAAGTCACGAGAGTGAGATAGCATTTTCTCCATGTGATCTCTGACGTGAACATTAGCAGAAATTCTTGAGCGTATTCTGCATGAGTTTATGCATTGCACTACAGCCACATGATTGGCAGATTGGATAATTGCATGAGTGGTGTGCAGGTTTGCAGCAGTTCATAATAAAGTGGTGGGTGAGTGTAAATATTGTACATAAATACATAAGGTGTTGGCAATCATTCTGGTTATCTACAATATAATCATGTATAATCAATACCTCATGTAATCAAAAAAGACCTCAGATCGACCTTAAAGAAAGAGCATGAGCTTTTCCAAAAAAAAAAAACATAATATGGTTCTCTCATAAAATAATGTAAAAAATAATCTTTTCAACTTTCTGTGCAAAGCAGCAAGCTCTAAGCAGCAAGATCTTAATCCATGAAAATATGAGGGTAGAGAATGTTGTGTTTGGTGCCTGCAATCCATCTACAGGCTCGATTTGTGCCTGTAGATGGATGTAGTGCCTGTAGATCATGTCCAGACTGCTATTCATAATTGTATGGTCATGAAGAGCATTGTAAGGTCATCAAAAGTTTATTCACTAAATGAATGAGGTGGCAGAAGCACGTTCGATGAACGTTCGGGTGAGATCGGCTACCTGGATTTCAGTGTATGTGTGAAAATGTGTAATGAATTACAATAATTCCCTTTCCTGTAAGTAAGGAATATAATACAATGGGGTGGGCTGTTATGGGAACGTTATCAACGACAGGGTGGTGTGATGCAGCTCCAAGTGAAGTGTAATAACTGCCTGTCCCACATAACTCCATTGTCTTATTTGTTAAAGAAGAACATGGCATAGGTTTTATCCATTTCTAGTTATGCTTAATGTTGCAGAACATCTGTGAAAGAGGTTAGCTCACGTTCACAAAGCCCCCATTCTGAAGCCTTGATATGCGGATCAAGTCAAATTTGTTTTGGTTGATTCGCCCTCTCTTTCTAAATTACAGTCTGAGACTTTGGCCTTTACGTCTCTTTTAGCTAGACGGTGCATTCCTCAACTTTGGAAATCCCCCAGTCCCCCTTCAACATCTAAGTGGTTTACAGATATTTTATATTTTTTGAAGATGGAAAAAATAAGGTTTACTCTAAAGGGTAATAATGATCTTTTTTATTCTAAATGGAAAATATTTCTTTGTTATTTTGAAGCCCTTAAATTTTTGCCTGCTGATTTATTATTTATTTATTATTTTTTAGATTCAATTTGTTTCTTTCTTCTCTTTATCACTGGTCTGTATCATTATACTTTGCAAATCCCAGAGAACATACATTACATAACAAAAGAAATAGTCTTAACAAAATATAGAATCTGTAACCTCAGGGGACTCTTTCTGTGTAATGTACACAAGATAAGCTGTACGGATCCTGAGGTCTGATTTATTTTCGAAGTGAAACTGCTCTGGCTTTGCAAAATATCTTGGTTAGTTACATGTATTTATTTTGGGGATTTATTTTTCTCTCTTTGGGTGGCTTGCACTTTGTACAGTCATGGCCAGAAGTTTTGAGAATGACACAAATATTATATTTTCACATGATCTGCTGCCCTCTGGTTTTTA
>JANCOA010000029.1:11025475-11055670 GCA_024363135.1 Leptodoras oyakawai | reverse complement strand
AGTTATATAGTATATACTCCACAGGAATGCTGCAAGTCTAACAGTCACAGAAATGCGATGAGTAGTGAAACAAACCGCCATAGTGTGTGTCATGTGAAAATACTATTATTGCTTCACTGTGTAGAAATGGATTACCATCTAAAGTCATGTGAAGCTACATAGTTCTGTCAGTCCTTAACAGAAGCATGATGTATCCAAGTAGTCCCCTTCTTTGATCATAAACTAACCATAAATGTCCCGAGATTAAGATCCAGCATACCGAAGATTTGTGGTGTTTCTCAGATGTTGTTTATCTAAGGTGAAAAATACAATCCGAAGAAGGATGACTGAGAGGATTTTCTCAGCCACCAGCGTCCACAATTTCTGCCAGTTGCGAGGATGAAATCTGTTGCTCCCGTTCAGTCAGGAACTTGCACATGACGGCTGTAGTCTAGGAGACTGTTCCATGTCACGCTGATTCTTTGGCACATTCTGCCACAGACTGATGGACGCAGTGCATTGAAGTTCTTGGCAGGGACACAAATGTGCTATAGTAAACAATTTAAAAACTTGATTTACGGCTATATGGCAAAGACAAAACGCGTGACCTTTTAAGTGCATGCAAGTACACACACAATTACATAAAATTCCTTACCCAGCCTCGAGTAAAAGTGCATCAACTCATTGCCCATATGCCAAACATTCAAATTCTTGTCATCTATCCAAAACAGTGCACATTGAAAAGTGCAACACACTAGCACAGGGATTTGGGTTTCAGTCAAGGCAGGCAACAAATACATGAATTAGATCGTTTTTAGGCCAACATTCCATTCTGGAAATCCAGCGCAGTTTCTTTTAAAAAAAAAGGCTTCTAAGCAAATGGGAGAGACAGATCGAGAATGGATGCACTAAGCTAATGTGCAAACAGTAAACTAGGCTTCACTTAACATTTAAGCACACTGAAAACTTCGAATCATCACGCTCTTGCTTGTGCAGGTACCTTGCCATCTCTCTGCAGTACCAACAAAAATGTTCCGGCTTTCAAGAACCAAGACAACAAATAGTAGTCAGAATATTAAAAAAGAAATGGCTAATGTGTGTTATTTTTCTAATCATGATTACATTAAACACAAATGAATGTACAGAATTTATTAGCTTATTTAAACATATATGAACAAAAACAAATTTGTCATTTGCTAAAAAAAAAAAAACAGGGAAAAGGTTTTAAAAAAAGGTCTGTCATATTTACTATGGACATTAGTAGAATTATGAGGGAAAAGGTGACTTACATTAGGTCTCATTACGAATGAGATCACGTAAGGCGCATGGTAAAAAATTGAGAAAGGGCATATCATCATTAACAGCTCAGACTTCATTATGGCACAAGTGTGTTAACTATCAAATGTGTCATGACAAGCTTTTTTGGAGGGTTAAAGGCTTAGTGTATACGTGCTTTGGGGGAAAAAAGGCATTAAAAGAAATGTTTGTGACTTATATTAGCAACTACTAGGTAGATGTTGTTCCATGTCTAGTACAAATAAACAACTTGTTCCATATGCTCTTAAAATCCCACTAATCTAAAAGTAGGACAATAGTCTACAAATTAGTTACACTACATACTTAGATACCGCCATACGCACCACTGACCTGTTAATACCTCATTACACAAACAGATATCATCAAAAGCAGCAGAATTTAAACATCATTTGTTGGCCAGCAAAGCTCAAACTGGAGCAGCAACACTTCCATTTCAAGCTCAACTCCTTCTACTGCTGTGTGACGTACTGGGTCAACATGATTGGGTAGTAAAAATGCTCTTCCAAACCCATGTTTTTTTTCTCTTTAATAACAAAAGGAAGTACAAACCGAATGAAGGAAAATGAAGAGGAATACATAAGACAAAAACATTATGTGGCTGGAGTATCATCTTCCTGCTCAGCCTTGGTTGGAATTCCAGGGCTGGCCAGTGTGGGAGCTGTCAGGGTCGGGGTTGAATTGTGTGCAGGAGTAGAGACTGGTGGGCATGGTGTAGATACAGGTCTAGGCTTAAGACTCGTGGCTGAGGTGGGAGTAGGAGCTGTATTAGCTGTAGTAGTAATAGAAGTGGAGGTAGTAGCTGAGGCTTGTGTTTCAGGAACAGCCATGACAGATTTGGCTGGAGTGTTAGCTGCGGTGGGAGCTGGCTTGTTGTAGTCGAGTTTCAGAATGTGCTGCTGCAGGTGCCTGATCCAGTCCTCCTGCACTGACAGGGGGCCGTGAAACTCCACATCGCAAAACCTGAGACAGGGATGAATCTCAGCATTATTGGCTTAGTCAGGATTCTGGTTATGTGTACAATTAAGGATTTTCTTCCAATGGAAATACCAAAAACACAGAGTGCCACAAGGTTTCTTATAAGTAGGAATGCATCAGTACAGATACTTCTGGGCTATCCACCCAGTGCTGTGCTCACTTACTCAAACACATACACGTACAAAGTGGCAGCATCCGATACCATACTACACTATATGACCTAAGCCTAGCATATGGAATCACACTAATGAGCAAATGAGATGAAATTACAGAGGTTTGGCCAGATTTCGTGATTAGCTAGCTGACAAAAACTGTCAACAGACAAGCCTAGACCACTGAAAGCAACAGCTCTTCCTTAATACGCTGCTCTTGATGCTCGGCTATTAATAGTCACTGACTATGAGTGATTCTGTCACTATGAAGCCAGTGACTTTACTTACAGCTGTACAGAATCACATTTCTGAAGTGAAACAACACCCACTACTCTCTACTGCAACCCTTATCAATTCAAGGTAACTAATGGAGATTCATTTTCAGAGTCACGGGGGAGCCGGTGCCTAGCCGGCCACATAGGGCACAAGGCAGGAACAACCCTAGACAGGGCACACACACTCACATACTCGCGCACACACTTACACACTAACATGCATGTCTTTGGACTGTGGGAGGAAACCGGAGTACCCAGAGTAAACCCAGACTCCACACAGAAAGGACCCAGACCGCCCCACCCAGGGATCGAACCCAGGACCTTCTTGCTGTGACCCGACGGTGCTACCCACTGAGCCACCGTGTCGCCCTAATGGAGATTCAAATCACTAAGTTTGTAAAGAACAAGCCTGATAATGTATGTATGTAGCATACATGTGTGTGTTTTTCATGGCCACTATGTAATCTAGGGGAACATGTTCAGCAATGTTTGCTTAATACTAAGCAGTTGCATTAATGGTACCAATGGTGGTGTGCTTGGTCTGGAAAAAAAAACAACTGATGCATCCCTACCACTGTTATTTCACCATGAAACACATTCTACAGACAACACATACTGACGAACGATACTTTGTAATCTTTGAAATGTAACAAAAAAATGACAGCAGCAATAAATGTGTATATTATAGAAACAAACTAGCAGAACTCAACACCAATGCCATCGACAAAGTCTCCACCATCAACGGTTCTAGTCCTTCTTGTTAGTATTTTGTATGACACAAATATCCTTAAAATATAAATAAAAAAGGAAGGAAGCTCATGAAGCAAAACTCATTTAGACATATAACCTTGCTGTGGTCTTGACTAGTGCTGTAGTACTTGAATCCAGTCTCACGAACGATCTCATCTTGGAATTCAATGCAATTCTATTTGTTCTTGAATCTGTTCGAATTAGAGCAGCATGATCTGGACTTGTAATTTTAGAAGGAGACCTTGGGACCCTTTTTTCAGCAGCGTGTTCCTATTTAGATATTTTTGTTTTCATGGCATTTAAGCTGAACATTGTCGCATTGTCGAACATTGTAAGCTGATCTTTCTGCCACTCCGTGGATGTAACCATACTGAGTTCCACCCAAAGTGATGTTATATACAGACCCTCTATAGACTTACAAGGACTGAGATGATACAAAACAGTGGTGACATTGATTATAAATGGTAGGTGGGCGCATTCATTTATTTCTTTATTCAGAGGGAACTCTGAATTGATGGGAGATTATGACTACATTAAATGATATGCGGTGCCTTATAGAGCATTCGCATTTTTAAAGCTGTATAGTGGATATAAAAAGTCTTCACGTTCCTGTTACAATGCCAGCTATTTGTGATGATGAAGTATTTCAGAACCTTTTAAGAACATTTATCTTGGTCTGATTTTTTTACATCACAAAATCCTGCCATTTTAACAGTGGAGTGAAGACCTTTTATATCTGAGGGATAACGCCATTAAACATGACACTTTATGAATATGAAATCCTAGAACATTGCAATTATTAACACACTCTAATGTGAGCTGTCTTATTAACTCCATCCCAAATACCTTTATTTGGTTTAGGGATACTTTTGGTTTAGAGGTTAGATGTTTTGTGTTACATTTTGTTTCAGCTCGCTGTGGGACGCTGGAGATGTAGAATGTATCAACCTGCCCCTATAGTCAACAAACTCCAATCTCACCTACAGAAATTCACTTTTGAATATTAACAGGGCTGATGGTAAATGAATGTATTTAAATCCCTGATCTTGGAAATTGACTTTTTTTTAGGTCTTGGACTCAAGTTGTTCTCGTCTCTCCAAAGGTTCAGCCTTAATATGGTCTTGGATGCCCCCAAAATTCCAAAGCCTTGGTATTGACTTAGACTCGATCCTTTAAGGTCTCAGTCTTGACTCGGACTCGATATAGATTGTCTTGCCCCGTATCTACTTGACCCTGTCTGGATCAATTCCAAAATCTAATAAGTTCTGCAGTTGCAATGAAAATTCCATATAAATCCTACAAACATATAACCATAGTGTGATGAGATATCACACTAAAGAGAATTTCAGTTGGACAGACATACACACAGACAAGCAGAAAACATAATGCCTCCAACCACCTAGTGGCTGAGACCAAAAAACATTGTAGATACAACTCACCGGCACTTGAGGGAGTATATTTTACCCACAAGTTTGACCAGAGGGGTGGAAGGAGGCTTTGGCACAAGGGCAGGAACATTACTAGTCCGAGGCGGTTTGGGAGGACAGCTTTCTCTTTCCCCTCCATCAGAATGTGATGGATGTTTTAGGGGTCGTCGCTCAATGCCTAGTTAAATAAAATAAGCGATGAGAAATATTAACAAAGCTTATCAGCATATTTCCAGTGTGACCATGACTATATAAATCAAAAGTTATTTTAAACATTTCTCAGCATATTTTCCTCCTAATAATATCAAGTTGATATGTACAAATGTATTTAAATGAAATCCAAGTGCAATCCAAGTGCAATCCTAGTAGAAATAAAAATTAGAGCATGCAAATTCTCTGATATATTTGCAAATGCATTTTAAGGATAAGCTGTTGTAAAACCTGGCTAAAATTAGTATTTGAAATTATACATTTACATTTAACAATACATTTACCACTGACTTTACCCCAACTCATTCATAAAGTTATCTAATCAGCCAATTATGTGGCAGCAGCACAACGCCTAATATCATGTAGATATAGGTCAAGAGTCACATCAAACATCAGAAAGGGGGAAAATGTGATTGCACTAAGTTTGACCATGTCATGGTTGTTGGTGTCAGAAGGGCTGGTTTGAGTATTTCAGAAACTGCTGATTTTCACACACAACATTCTCTAGCACCTACACCGAATGAGCCAATGAGCAGCAGTTCTGTAACTGTGGTTATTCGAGTTACCTGAGACTGACCACTGACCACTCTAATTAACAAGGCGCTTTTGCTCACTTTTGTTGTTTTTTTCGCACCTTCTGAGTAAACTCTAGAGCCTGTTTTTTCAGATCAGCCTAGTCTGGCATGAACAACCATACAAAGTTACTGAGATCAAACTGTTGTTCCACACTCTGATGTTTGATATGTACTTTAGGAAGCGCCTGACCTCCATCTACATGATTCTATGCATTGTGCTGCTGTAGCATGACTTGCTGATTGGATAACTGCATGAATGATCAGAGGTACAGGTGGCTTAAAAAACGTTAAAATAAACTACATAATCAGAAGCATTTTGGGCACCACAAGGACATTACCAAGAACAGGACCGCCCTCCAAAATTTACAAGGCAAAAGCATTGAGGCTTTGGGGTACGGTGGCTACCTGGAATTCTAGTGCAATTTTAGTACAAATCATTCAGGCAACTGCTAGTAAGCTGGCGATGCAAAGGAATTTCATCCTTTGGCACGATAATGACCCAAAGAATACATTCAAATTAACAAAGGAATGGCATAACCGAAAGAAGCTCAGTGTTTATGAATGGCCTAGTCAGAACCCAGACCTGAATCCAAATGACGGTCTGTAGGGTGACCTGAAGAAATCCAGAATTTATACAGTTCTGTAAAGCTGCTTTGTGACAATGGGCATTGTTAAAATTATTTGCTATATAAATAAATTTGTATTGAATTAAAATAGCATTAATCTATTTAATATGGCAACCAAGACACTAAAACTTAGAAACTTAGACTAAAAACATTAAAAGTGAACTGTCATATGCAATTTGCTTTTTGTATTTGTAAGAGTATATCACTGAGGTGTTCTTACCTCGTGTCACCCGGACATTAAGTTCACTCCTGGCCACTTGCACATGTGGAAGAGCAATGCTAGAGTGATGTCCCCTATCCTGGGTACGGATGCCATGGTGAAAAGAGGACCCATTTCGATTTTTTACCTCTACAGCCCGTGATAATGAATTCCACGAACTATTCATCATTTGACGTTCAACAGTCCTCCCACGGGACAGTGTTAGAGATGCCCACTGGGTTGCTGATTGCTTCTGATATATAGTGGATATGGATTTTGAATCAGATAATGATGAGAAAGAAGAACTACGCTTCTGCAAAACAAATGTAGCAAATAGAGTAAAATAACTAGAATGGCCATATCAAAAGCAACAATGCAGATTAATTGTAATTGCCCACTATGCTGCTATATTGTGTCAGCTAGACGTTATTCAATTATGAAAATCATGCTGCATTCTCTAATATATTTCACTATTCCACTCTTTCAGAATCTTCAGAAGCTTTTTACAAGACTAACAGAGCATTGGTGTACAATTATTAATATTATACTTCGAAACAAAGAAACAAGGTGAAATACATGATTACACATTTATCAGTACTGTTATTGTTCATGCAACATAGCAGGAGCATTTTGTACCTTCTTTTGGGCAATGTGCCCATCTGATAGGTAGCTACGGTGCAGCTCGGCTACCGTTTGTGGCCGGCTGCGCATCCAGGCACTCAGTGTCTCGATCGGTGAACCATTCACAGACCACTCCGTCACACCAAACTGTCTCAAATGAGCCCGAGCATGGCTGGCCAAAGCCTTCCGGTTCTCAAAGGCAAAACCGCACAACTCACAGCTAGCATCTAAGGAAGGCCACAGAAAATCATAAACCCGATATTATGTGAGGATATTGCAAAGCAAAATAAAAAATATGTTGAAAGTCATTAACTATCGAAAATCTAAAATAAAAACTCTGTTGAAATGTCTTGTGAAGAAACTACTGAGTAATCTGACAATAAAATTACACTCTTACCTATGCGGCCTACCCCATACTTGTCTGTGGACATTCTTCCTTTAAAAGAGAAGTCCTGTGGTGGGGGTGAGAATGTTTTTGACTGGGTCGCTTGAGACCTTTGGCTAAGGTGTCCTTCGGTTCCCAGCAACCTTTTTCCAGTGGGTTTCATACCAATTAACTTCCCTGCTGGAGGGGTAGTTGACAGCCCTGTTTGCCCAAATCCATGTTTATGGAGGCGTGAGCTGGAGTGGTGCAGGTTAATGGGTGCCTTTGGGGAAACTCTGGATGGCTGATACCCTTGACTGTCCCAGGGTGAGCAGCTTTCCTGCCCTGGCTCCTCTTTTACACCTAACACAACAGAAGCTGGTGTGGTGCCCTGATTCCGCATAATCTCGGACAATGTGTCGATGGGCGAGCCATTGACAGACCACTCAGTGATACCCATGTGGCGTAAGTGTGAGCGGGCATGGCTGGAGAGGCCTTTGCGGTTCTCAAAAAACTCACCACAGAACTCGCAACGGATATCACGGGAGGGCTCCCTCTCCTGGGTCATTACTGGAAAAGTACAGAGTAACATGAAGGAGATTAAAGACTCGTGTTTAAGTAAAAATGAGAAAAGCAATGTGTTAGAAATAAAATTTGCAAGCCAACAGGACTTTCTAATTATGAATGTTGATCTCCACTGTGGTGCTTATTAAATTCTATAATCCAGAAGGGAAATGCATTACAAATCTTTTACTTACACATGCTGATGGGATGCGCATTATCTGAGCTCATCCAGCTTGGATGCAGTGACTCAGAGCTATAACCATCATGCTCCCCTCCAGACAAAGTAACTTCCACCTGTTCAGGTTCTGGTTTGGGCTTAACCATTAGCACTGTTGGGGAGGTGCTGGTGACAGGTACTGATGCTGCCATCTTGGCAGGCTGGTGCTGACTGTAAGAGAAAGCCTGACGGCCAAGGACACCTTGTGATGGGGAAGAATACTGCTGTAAGCTCCGAGGGGATCCTGGGCTTGAAGAAGATGAGGATGATTTCAAGGATTTAAGAGGCATGACACACGGCAAACCTCGGCGAGTTATGAGGTCACGTAGCGTGTCAATGGGCGACCCATTCACTGACCACTCAGTGATGCCCAGCTGACGCAAGTGGGAACGAGCGTGACTGGAAAGGCCTTTGCGGTTCTCAAAAAGCTCACCGCAAAACTCACAACACACATCTTTCATTGGTTCACCTACAATCATAAAGAAAAAGGAAAAAAGGTCACATTTAATGAAAGGAAGTCCAGTTTAACAATCACAAAGGTATTCACAATGACAGTTTAAATAGTCTGTCCGCAATTCCTCTTTTCTATTTACTCTGCTCTAATCTCATACAATTTCATGAAAGCTATTATAAGAAATTCAAGGAGCCCACTTTATGATAGTACTTCGCCTAAAAACTCTGAATTTACTTCCGACAACAATTTTTCCACAACAATTATGTTCAAATTTACATACAGAAAAGCATAATATAACGTATCAAGTTACCTATAGGAATGGACATCAGCTCTCTGCCACTCAAACGGAAGACCTGCTGTGAAGAAGGTTTCAGCTTCTTGGTGGGTGGACTGAGCAAGGTGTGGGTGGAGGAAGAAGAAGATGAGGAGGTAGCTTTGGAGCCAACACCACTTTTTAATGATGAGTTCTTTAATAAGACAGAGTTGGAGAGGAAGGGCCTCTTGGAAGCAGAAGTAGGTGTGGACGTGGAGGGAGAGGGAGGAGCCACGCTGTGTCCATGGACCCTGAGGTCCTCTGGGCTGTCAGAGCGGAAGGAGGTAGCTCTACGCTTGAAGTCATCAGTTAGGATGAGGGTGTTCAGCAGGTCAATGGGGGACCCCTTGGACTCTGAGTATTCCACACCAAAGTGACGCAGGTGGGCTCGTGCGTGACTTGAGAGGCCTTTGCGTGTTTCAAACCAGGCACCGCACAGCTTGCATATGATGTCTGCATTAGAATCCATATCCATTGCTATGAGTAAAGGGAAAGAAAGGAGAAGGGGAGAGTGGCTATAAAACGTCAAGAGGAACGTAGAATATCAACAGATGCTATTAGATACATTAAAGGTATATGAAACTGCATATGGATAACAATTTACATTTGTATTTAAGCTATGAGTCACTATCATCTTGTGCATTTGGGTGATGACCAAGTAACTTTAGCTTACCCAAAAGTAGAACCAAACCTTGCATTAAAAAATAAAAATAAGGAACAAATGCAGACCCATCAGACTACTTTACTTTGTATTGTCCTAAGTTATGTTGTTAACATTTGTAATCTTATTTTCATTTCCAAAAACTTTCTAGAAATGCGATAAAATCTGAAGCTTTATTTAACAGACAAAATGACAAAGAAAAGATTTTCAGTGTTTTCAATGATGAACTTAATTCTATTTGTTGAATATAAACAAATGTAGGAATTGATGGCTGCAACACACTCCAAAATCAGACTGAAAATGTTATACAAGTAACACTTAAAGGTTCCACAATTATCAGTTTAACTGGTAACAGGTGAGGTCATAAAGATTTAGTATAAAATGAGCTAAGACTTTGCCAGCAAGAAAGGGTCGTGGTTCACCACTTTATGAAACATATGCAACCGAGAAGACAACATCTTTTCCAAGGATCTCCGTGTCTATTTCAGCAGGACAATGCCAGGCCTCATTCTGCATGAGTTACAACAATGCAGATCGACAGGCCTGCCTGGAGTCCAGATCTGTCTCCTATTGAAAATGTATGGCGTATCTTGATAAGGAGAATCAGACAAGTCTTGTACACAGCAAGAATAAACAAAAATTCTACTTGCAAAACTGCAACAATTAATATCTTCATTTCACAAATGATTAAAAAATATAGTTATAAAAAGATGATGTGACCCAGTGGTAAACACAACTCGGTCCCAACTTTTGAGTGTGTTAGAGGCATCAATTTTTAAATTAGTTTATATTGAACAAATAGAATTAAGTTCATCATTGAAAACACTGAAAATCTTTTCTTTGTTCTTTTACCTTCCCGTAGTTGTATAAAATACTAATGAACTAAATCAAAAGTGGAGCATTATTGCATTCTCACTGAGATTGAGGGGAGCCTCTGTTTCTTGTGGTGTCCAGAGTGGCCTGGATGGGGCAGTAGACAAGGCTGAATTGTGGGCCCTTGACATATTCCTGTGCTCATGGGAGCGCAGTTGGGAAGACACAGGCAGCAATGAGGAAATTGGGGCCTTCCTCAGCACTGGGGATGGGGAAGCAGACAGAGAATGAGAGGGGGATGGAGACCCCCCAAATGGAGAAGATGGTTGCAAACCAGATGGTGAGGGGCTGCTTGGGGAGGCAGGAGATTTTGCTACACTACAAAGAAGTGAGAGGGGTTTAATGTCTTGTGATTCATCTTCAGACTCTGCGCTCCTGCTGGGGCTTGGCATAGGAACGCAGAAAGTATGATGGTGAGTGTTTTGGGGTGATGATGATGGTGAGTGTGTGGCTGACGAGTTGGAGTCAGTGGCCTGCTCCTTGGTTATTTGGTAGAGGAGATCGATGGGTGCCCCACTGCTTTCAGACACACCCACACCTAGCTGGCGCAGATGAGAGCGAGCGTGGCTGGATAAACCTCGACGTGTCTCAAACAGGGCACAGCAGACTTTACACTTCAGCAGACTGGAGCCTGGAGAAAAGTACATTGTGGACAATGAAACTTTTTACAATTACTACAGTCAAATCAATTAGTGATTTTTGATAGTCATGTGCAACTATTTAAAATAAGATCCTGAAGGCTTTGTTTTAAGATTTTAATATCTTCCTTGTTTAGTACATCAAAAAAGGTCAAACGTCAACAAGGGAGCACAAATAGACACTACAGCTCAGCCATGAATTAAGCAGATATTTCTTTCAGAACTCTTAACTTAAACACATTGCACTGAAGAGCTAGGCTGACCTTTTGGCTCAGGCTCTTCTGCAGCAGCTGAGCTATTTGATGCTGGGCTGGAGTTAAAGTCATCTTGCAGTTGCATTTTTTCATCTCCCTCCCCATTTTTGTTCCCACCTACAAAATAACACACACAAACTTTTTAACAAGGTAGAGTGCAATTAAAGAAGCTGTATACATAATGGGTAATGGCTCGATAACAATGCTCAAGCAAAAAGTCATTAAGATCTCTTATTTAGGAAACCAACATAAGATCAGTGCATTAAGTGCAATTACTGAGGACTAATCGACAGCATCAAAATAGCTAGGGCTGTGCTACTGCTACTATTAATGGATTCAGTCATGACATTGTATACAAACCCAATTTCATGACATGCTGGGACACTATAAAAATGCAATAAAAACTGAAAACTGTAATTTGTTAATTTACTTGAACCTTTATTTAACAGACAAAATAAAGGATTTTCAGTGATTTCAAATATTAATTTAATTCTACTTGTTAAATATAAACAAATGTAGAAATTGGGGTTTGTATATCTAACAAACATAAACTCTTAATATCACATTATACATTTTAGACTAGGAATGTAAGTCCCTGGGAATTTACATGGTTAATTATGGAACTCTCTTCAAGTCTTAATAGATATCATCTTCCATATGGATTTCAGAAAATAAAGGAGAGTAATCAGTGATTTTATATTAGTAAATGCGTAATATGCTTGAAAATAAAACTCTTATTAATAACAAACTTGGACTTTAAAGTCTTTAAGGGTTTGCTCAAGGCCCCAGTAGTGGTTCTGCTGGTGTGGGAATTTGAACTCTCTGAATTGTTAATGAATTAAGATGCACAAGCATACTGCCCCTACACAAATTGAAGAGGATGGTGATGATGGACAGTGTTGTTCTTGATTGGTGCTGTATAAAATCAACCATTACACATTACCGTCCAAACAACAAGCTGTTTGGAAGGTGTGCACTAAATAAGCCCTTCCTGGGAGCATCCAAGGCAACACAGCTTTCAATAAGTGACCCCATTTTCAACATAACAACCTGAGATCCAGATCAACAACAGAGATCCAGATCAACATAGAAATGCTTGCTGAAAACAAGTTTGTTTTCTCTTGGCCATTACAGTGTCCAGATTTGAAGCCTAATGAACACCTGTGGTCTGAATTGAAGATAGACATCCACATGCACAAATCTGGGAGTATAAAAATGTTTTATATGGAGGAATGGACCAAGAACCCTCTATATGTGTGGCCAACCATGTTAGGCATTACAGGAAGCATATCAATACTGCTCTTCTATCCAGGGCTGGGTAAAAAATTTCCATAGACTAAGTCATTCAAAGGTTTAATTCATTCTTTCATCTTCTATAACCATTTTATCCTGGTCAGGTTTCAGTCCCAGGAACACTGTGCATAAGGCAGCATACACATATTCACACACCCACTCACACCTAATGGCAATTTAATATAGTCAATCTGCCTACTCTGGGAAGTGGGAAGAAACTGAAGAACCCCAAGAAAACACATGTGGTCATGGGGAGAACTGTGAAACTGTGTAAATCCACCCAGACAGCAATCTGGATCTCAGGATCAAACTGGGAACACCTGAACTATATGGCAGCAATGCAACCCACTGCAACACCAGACCACCCCTGTGTCAGGTATGTATGTAATCTGTGTAAGGCTGAAACTGCCCCAAAATATCCTTATAAAAGAATGTGGACTAGCTGTGCTCTTAGTGATACCAGACAACAATATGCGGCTCATACGTAATTGTGATGGCACTAAAATCAAGGTTTTCCATAGAATACCCTATAAGACTATAAACAAAGCAAGGAGAACTACAGTCAGACAATTTTTCCACTATTTTTTGTGTGCCCATGTCACATCATGACCAGTTGAGTAAAAGCAGAGAGTATGATTAAACATCAGACATCAATTATATGAACTGAGCATTATTGTGGAGAAAGTACATGTGCCTCAATGCCAAATAAAACCAGGGTTACATCAAATGCTTTAAGAGAAAGAACTTAGCTTAGACAAAGTGCAGAACCACATGTGGTTTCACTATTTGTAAAGATCCAGTCCACTCACCATCAACTTCACCATCATTCTGGCTTTCTCTCCAATGCTGAGCAGGAGATGCAGATATCTGCAGCATGGGTTCTGAAGTTCCACTTTCTTCATCATTTATTACCACAGGCTCCTCTTCTTCTTTACAAGGTTTCTTATCTTGTGCCTCAGAATTAAAAGCAGGGGTAATGGATAAAGCAAGGTCAGGCCGCTTAGAGAAGAGCTCGCGGAGGACGTTAATGGGTGAAGCAGTTACCTCCCAGTTGGTGATGCCAAAGTCTCGTAGGTGAGCACGAGCATGACTGGAAAGGCCGGCCCTGGTGTCAAAGCCAGCGCTACAGAACTCACAGCGCATCACACTGAAGGTCGCTGGGTCAAAGTTAGCGACTGGTCATGGGGCATCCAGAAGATCAGGGCCAGAAACAGAAGGACACAGAAGCAAAAACTAAAACCAAACCTCAAAAAAAAAAAACCAAAGCTCATCTAAATACAGGGTGTCTGAAAATGATCTCTATAACTTTGTGTTTAAATGAAAACTATATTAACACACATTTATATTTATACACTTTTAGAGTAATAAACTTCCAACATTCAATATGAACACCATTAGTGATGTGCAAAACTTCCAGATGTACACTGTAACATAGCCACATCAATGCTTTCAGCAGCAGCTGTGATTCTTGACTTCAGATCATCAGTGCCTGTAACTCACATACAACCTTTGATGAATATCCAAAAAAGAGACTGTGTGTCAGAGTGATCTAGGCAGACAAAGAATGGTATCTGTATGGCCAATCCAGCTGTTTGGGAATGTCTTATATTGAGACAACCAAGGCCCAATATGGCAGTGTCAGTGGGACAATTCCAGATTTTCTACACTTCCTGGTTGTCTTTTCATATTGAATAAATGCTTAATAAAGATGTTTAATGTACAGATAGTTTTCAGACACCCTGTATATAGTGGAGAAGGTAATTAATGAAGCTACTTCAACATTATTACGTTCTAAGGATTGGTACTTGGATTGGTAAATACAAATACTGTAAATTCTATGTAATATAGTTCAAAGATGAATGTCGGAATGTGGCAGTGAGGGCATGATTATGCACCAGGTGTAAGGCAGCAGAGGAGTCATGGAGAATGAACAAGTGAGTGTTTATAGCTGAGTGCAATTAAAGAAAACTACTTTTATTCTGTGTTGCAGTGGTAAGAGGGAGACAAAAACCCCAAACAGAGAGAGATGTCACAAACAGCTCCAGTGACCTTGGCTGTGAAAGGAGTGTATAAGGTACAGCTTAACTGGTTAAACTTACCTTTTTTCTTCTTTTTTTGGTAGGAGAATTTCTTCTCAATGGCATTAACCTCTTCTGGGGATATGAAGTGTCTAACCTTGTAACTGACTCCAACTCTGTTCAGGTGACCCCTAATATGATTGGCCAGTCCAATTCCATTATCAAAACAGTCTTGGCAGTAGGGACATTTCTTTTCTACAGTCTTCAACAAAATGCCCTCTTCATCTTCCTCATCCTCCTCTTCAGTTAAGGCATCAAGAAGATGGTTGACAACATCCTCGTCCTCTTCTTTGTCACTGGCATTATCCTTCTGATCATCATCCCCATCATCATCATCCATATCATCATTATCATTATCTTTTTCATTAGTGGTATTTTTATCACATTCATCCTTTTCACTGTTAGGTGGGGTCTCTTCATTTATCTCTTCTTTGGAGGTGTCAGAGGCCATGGGTGGAGGAGAGGTGTTGAGGTCTAAAGCTAGAGCAGATGTTTCCACTCCTGCATGAGAGAAAGTGGGCAGTTATGTGAAGAGCTGAACTGTAAAAGCACTGTTCTTCCTGCTCAGTAATGGTGTATATGCCATATATATCTGGTTAGCTGGTTAGTAAGTAATGCTGGCTCTATCTGTCTGCCTGTCTGTCTATCTATCTACACGATATTGCCAAAAGTATTCACTCACCCATCCAAATAATTGAATTCAGATGTTCCAATTCAATTCAATGTTCCACTTCCATGACTACAGGTGTATAAAACTGTCTCTACAAACATTTGTGAAAGAATGGGTCGCTCTCAGGAGCTCCATGAATTTCAAGTATTGTGCCAGGTATAAAGTTTGGTGGAGGGGGATTATGGTGTGGGGTTGTTTTTCAGGAGTTGGGCTCGGCCCCTTAGTTCCAGTGAATGGAACTCTTAATGCTTCAGCATACCAAGAGTTTTTGAACAATTTCATGCTCCCAACCTTGTGGGAACAGTTTGAGCCCCTTCCTGTTCCAACATGACTGCCCACCAGTGCATAAAGCAAGCTCCATAAAGACATGGATGAGTGATTTTGGTGTAGAAGAACTTGACTGGCCTACACAGAGTCCTGACCTCAACCCGATAGAACACCTTTGGGATGAATTAGAGTGGATACTGCGAGCCAGGGTTCTCATCCAACATCAGTGTCTGACCTCACAAATGCGCTTTGGGAAAAATGGTAAAAAAAAAATCCCATAAACACAATCCTAAACCTTGGAAAGCCTTCCCAGAAGAGTTGAAGCTGTTATAGCTGAAAATGGTGGGCCGAACTCATATTAAACCCTATGGATTAAGAATGGGATGTCACTCAAGTTCATAAGCATGTGAAGGCAGGATATGCATGTGAAAAGCCAATACTTTTGGCAATACAGTGTATCTCTCTTCTATCTTCAACTTAGACCAGGGGTTTTCAGCAAAATTCAAATCTAGATTGAGGTGTTCATTACATTACAGTGACTAGTATTTCTTTAACCATTTCTGTGCTGATTTAGAAGCATGTTTGGATCATCTCATGTCAAGGCCAAATCTGAACCTCCGGGCAGAGGCAATCAGGTACTCCTACACCAGTCACAAAACAAACCCAATGCATCAATGATCCACCTCCGTATATTACAGTGGACATCATATGCCTATTCTTCTGTCCCCTTCTGTCCCCATCTATCTACAACACCCGATAGAGACTGTACTTCTAATAGCAATTGGGGAAGTTATGGAACTGCATTTTGTGTGATGAGAGTTGTGCCAAACAGATTGCTGTTATGAAAGTGGTATTCAACGGTTGATTTGAAACTTGATGGCCACAACAATCAGTTAAACTGTGCAATTCTAAAACTGTGATTTTTGGCCTGTTTTTTCCCCCTTTCACCTTCTTCCTTATTGTGTGTGTCAGCCCACTGTGCTCATGGGTCTACTCCTGGCAAATATATGACTGCTTTAGACATGATAAATGTTTTGTTTGGGCCCTAACTGTGTGCAATTGTATTTTTTTATTGCTTATGTACAATGTTTTTATATCCATTACTTGATTTGTGTGGATCAACAACCATCTGACTCTTTTATGTTGTCTGACTTTTTTTTTCCCACAGTAATGGTTGATAAAGGGATTATTATTCCCACATTAAACTACCGCTGTACATGTTTAAATAGTTTCTAGGGACTGAGAGAAAATAAAAAAATATTATTTAAAGTGTAACAGCATTTAAAACATTCATTAGTTGTGTCAACTACGTTGGCACATACGTGTATTTTCTTAAAAATTAGTTTTTTTTGTTGCTAGAACAAAGTTTAATCGTTGTCCCTATTACTTGAGGGGAAACTTTGAATGATTGTGTGTAATGTTTATTTTCTACATTCATTTTGCTCATTTGGTAGCAATAATTTTGGAGAACATTGTATGGCCTTTCTCAGCCTTTAAATGTTTTTCCAGAACTTACAATCATGTGCCCAGGACTGTTGTATTTTTATTGGAAATAAAAAAATGATTGTAGACAAAATAGAAGGTTGCAGTAAAAACAATAATACTGATATTATCTTTCTGAATGTTGTAGATTATGTTTAGTCTGCCTTAAAAAGCCACTCACATAGGAATATTATGCCGCAATTTATCTACATAGAGAAATAATGACAAACCGAGTTAAAATTAGACTATTCGTGATATATTAGAGGCCAGTATATAAGGGGAGATTGGAGGCCAGAGCTGAGGGCATTTTTGTGGACAAGGCATAACTTGTGTCTAAGTTAAGCCTGTTGTCTTTCAGCCAAAGCTATCCTCTGTTTTGCCCCTCAGAATTGAGCACAGAAACTATGCTGCAGCTGCAACACCAAGCCAGATGCTTCCTATGAGTCTGCAGCAGAAGCAAAAACCATGTCTCTGCAGGAGCCCAAGTTTTAGGCACCCTACCATTTTATGTTTTATGGACTAGTCTATCAGTAGAATAAAGCGACATTTTAACATTTAAAAGGAAATGTTGCAGAGACATAATTGTATGTTGGTAAGTAACATTAGGCAATACAACACATCCTTGACCTAAACGTCAACGCTGTTTGGGACCTTGCAGAGACAGAAGGATAGACAGCCAAAGTTTCCAAGATGCCTGGAAACTCTTGCCAGCTAATTTCCTTATAGAACTGCACAACATTCAGTTTTCAAGCACATTCAGCATTTATGGCTCTTTATGGGACAAACTATATTTCACTTTTAAGTTCACAAACACGTTTGAAATACAATGCTCACCAAGCACAAGAACAAAATAATTTGGAAACAAATAACACCTACACATGACTGAAATGATATTCCTCTCATGGTTATTCTGTAGTCCTGTCTTACCTGTTTTGTTGGCCAGCATTAGCTCTCCCTCTGGATCTGGTAGTAAAGAAACCTTTAGGCTCGGCTCTGTCGTCTCTTCCGTGTTTTGCATATTGATATTTGTAGCACTCGTATCAGTAGACTGGGAATCCAGTCTGCTACTTGCTCGTGTTCGTCCTACAGCACACCTCACAACTCGTTTTGAGCGTTGATTTCCTGTGCCCTTGAATGCAACTTCACTTTGCTCTGTTTCAGCCTTCGTGTTTGTAAGTAAAGGCTCAGGAGATTGGGGCTTTGAGACGTTCTCTTCTCCAAGCCCAACCTCAGCAGATCCAGACTCCTCCTGTAGGCTTGGACTTGCAAGGGGAGCAGCTTCAGTCTGGGCACTTTCTAATTCTGGCTTGTCTGTGGGTTCTTCTGGATTTACAGATACTGTGTGATTCTGGACAGGTTCTGGAAAGAGATCAGTCTTATTCTCACTCTGTGGATCACAGTCTTTGGCTTGCGTTTGGTCAGCTTCAGGCTTACGTCCCCCCATTTGCACAGAAGCTCTGGTGGGATACCTATCAGTAACCACTGTGGTTGACGCAGCATTACCATACAACCGTGTCCATCCTTTTCTGCAGGATTTTTGCTGGAAGCGAGGCGAGACACGGGGCCTACCAGCCCTCGTCCGAGTTGTATGTGTCTTGGCATGATCTGCAAGCTCTTGAGGTACATTGGAGCTATAGTTGCACTTGAGACAAACAAACTGTCCACGAATGGCCAAGGACTCTTTAGTAGCTGGCTTCCTGGAATTTCTGCGACTTGCTCTCTTCCCTCCCTGCTTCAGCTTTCCCCTCTCCTCCATGATCTTGTGCCGTGACTCCTGATGCCGTCTGTGATGGTCCAACAGCACCAGACGATCAGCAAAGCACTGTCCACATTCCATACACTCAAAGGCACTCTTCTTGGCTCGTCTCCTCCTTGAGTTATCTTCTCCATGCTGTCTCTTTCTACCACTGTCTTGCCCATGCTCTCGCATGTGTTCCCTCAAATGTGCTGCTTTTTCGAAGTAGATGCTACATTCGACACAGGTGAAAATCTCTTGGCAAAGTTCTCCTTTGACTTCTTGTGACTGCTTCTTGTCTTCAACCTTCTCTTCCTCTTCCTCCTTAAACTCAAATACACCTTCCTTATCATTCACAAATTTACTGCATTCTTTTGCCCTGGATGTGTTCACTCTGGTCTTCCTGCCTGTACCAGGGGTGCACTGCCAGGGATTTAGTCCAGAAAAAGGTCTCAGTAAGGCTCTCTTCTTTCTCCTACGCTGGATGAAGGTGCAGTGAGCCCAGGGACCTGGTGGTGGACTTTCTGGATCTGAATCCCCCGGGAAGGTATATACATCTCGTTCGGGAGCTCTCTTTATTTCCTTCTTTTTCTTTTCAAACCCTTTCTCCTCCTCTTCCTCTTTTTGGTACCCCTCTTTTGGTTTTGTGTCTGAGAAAAGTGGCCCAACTTGATCCGATACACGTCCAACTTTATTGTTTTCTACTGCAAATAAATGGGAAGTCTATATACGTCAGTACCACATACTGAAATTCTATTCAGTATATAACATATATTTCTCTTTGCAAAATAATGTATTTTCACAAACCGCATTGTTGAGTGCTGGACTGGATCCCCAGATCTCTGCATGCATCTCTGTCTTGACCTTGTGCATCCAAAGAACTAGACAAGTTTTCGTCTAATGCTATTTTCTCTGGCTGTTCAGGTGTTCGGTAAACTCCACAGTCAAGTCTGCAGGCAATTGCATTGAAAGGGGCATACAAACCAAGATATACTCAGACTATACATCCACTATGAATATCTGTCAGAATACCTCTCCAACTTTTATCTGTCACACTAGATAGCTCACTCACTTGTCTTGCTCCTGTTCACAGGTGGGACTTCCTGGACTGTGAGCAGCAAGGCCATGAGGATTAGAAAAGTGCTGAAGTTCCTCTTCTAACATACACCAATGGGAACACAGACAACACAAACGACTGACGACTTTTAAATATATATGTTCTCCAGAATTATTGGCACCCACACAATCATTCGTAAAATAAGAAACTACTTATCTTTGTTATACCACACATTGTAATTTAAATGCTATGTTATATGCATATTAAGCATATGTTATAAGCATATTTTATATAATAGTATTTACTCTCAAATCTAGTGTAGCTAAATTATTAAAATCCCTAAAGAATAATATTTAAACGAATGCTAAGAAATTAATATTCTTGAAAAATGTATATTATTATTTATTCACTCTCTATTTAAACTATATTGTTGCCTTTAACTATGTAGTGGAAGTAAATAAGAGGTTGCACAGATGTAAAATCCCTGGATTTGAACCCTACTGTAAACCTGTGGTCAGAATTGAAGTGTTTCCAATCTCCAATGAGTCTATACAATGTCCCTGTTGAGCTGAAAATATCTCTAATTGCTTGTGTCATTCTTTTTTAGGTGTTCAAACAACAAAAATGCTGGAACCCTATTGTTTTTGCTTGTGTTTTTTTTTATACATATGCTTGTCTAAAAAGAATTGTGCAGACCAAACTGTAACTCATAGTGACATTAAAAATGAAAATATTAATACTCCATCCTGCTACTCAGGAAAGTGAAATATGCCCAAGTGGCCTAATGGTGGTGCTACAGCACAACACTCTATGTTGTAGCACATATGAGAACCCTGAGGCCTAGAGACACGGTTCCTTTTTTCATCTGATTTCATGACAAATTGCACACCATTGTGGAGCATTAATCTCTGCCCACTTGAGTGTGAGTTCATTTCTATTATATGCAAAACCTACAAAGCCCATTTCCAAAAAGGTTGGGACACTTTCTAAAAGGACCAAGAAAAGGTTTTCTGTGTTTTCTATGACAAACTTTACTCTATTTGTTAAATATAAACGAATGTAGAAACTGATGCTTGCAACACACTCAAAAAAGTTGGGACAGAGGCAAAATAAGTCAAGTAATATAAGACTGAGTATGAAAGGAGCATCCATCAAAACGTCTTTGCAAGCGAATGGGTCGTGGTTCAAATACAATGTTACTCAGCACAAGACTGCAAAGAATTTAAGTCTTTCACCATCTACAGTTCATAATATCATGAAAAGTTTCAGGGTGTCAGGGGAAAACTTGGTGCGTAAAGGATGTTGGATTCTATGTGCCAAAGATGAAAAAGACCATCCAGACTCTTACCAACAAAAGGTGCAATAACCTACAATCTTTAATTACAATCCTGACGCCATTGGTTGAATCGCTGCCCACGACATGGGTGATCTGCATATACATGAAGGTACCATTGATGCAAAGGCTTATATTGGTATTTTGGAGAGACATATGCTGCCATCAAGACAATGTCTTTTCCCAGGACAATGCCAGCCTTCATTCTGTATGAGTTACAATTTCATAGACATAGTGTGTGTGTTATTGAAAATGTATGGTGCTTCATGAAGAACAACAGTGACCACGGACTGTTGGGCAGCTCAAGTCTTATATATAGCAAGCATGGGCAACAATTCCTCCGCAAGAAATAGTGTCTTCAATTCCCAAATGATTAAAAAATATAATTAAAAGAAATATGATCCAAATATGACCCAGTGGTAAACATGCCTCTGTCCCAACGTTTTTGAGTGTGTTACAAGCATCATATTAAAAAAATTATATTTAACTAATTTAATTACATTCATCATTGAAAACACTGAAAATCTTTTCTTTGTCCTTTTATCTGTTAAATAAAGCTTCAACTGAATGAACAAATTACATATTTCAGTTTTTATTGCATTTTTGTCCAAACTTTTTTGGAAACGGGGTTTGTACTTTTACAAACTAGAACAAGCATTCTTGCATTTCTTCAGAAAATGTGCCAAAAGAATCTGCACTGTATGAACCTCAGTAATGATCAAAAACATCTGTAGACAGTATAGAGTTTTGTGTATAATATAGCCACCACCTGCCAATCCGTTCTACCAAAGTGGAGCCTTATTTACTCAAACAGCTTTAATTCATGCTTGGTTGCAGTATTTGGGTGTGCTTATACACAGGCAGAGCTGTGTTCAGATAAGCGTTTCTCAGGAACCATACATCTGATCAAGCTGAAAGGACTTAAGAGGACTTTTAAGAATGGCCTGATTACTTAAAAAATATGCCTGCCATTGACAGGGTTATCACTGACCTATCCTCACGAAAACTTGAATGGGAAGTGCCTCTACGGATGTTATAGTAACTGAGCCAATCTCATTCACAATCCACGGGGCACAATTCATGTGTTTGCTCATAAAATCAAGTCCCAACAACAACAATCAACAGCTGCACCAGAGTACAATATCTCTTGTCAAATAAAATGTGCAATGAAATTTAAAAAAACTATTTGGCCCCATCCATTCAAATGTATAACAATTTGCAAAATATGCAAAACCTGGTTTTGCAAACTAGTGCTTTAGGGCAACCCACCCTAGGATTTTTGCCCTAACTTCAGTTTGAACCTCAATAATTATCAAAAACAGGTTGATATTTGTAAACAATAAGGTGACCATATGCCAATCAAATTGTGGTGGGGACAGACTCTGGTTTACTCAAACAGCTGCAACTCAGTCCTGGTTGCATGGATTTGCATCCAGCTTTTAAGGCACATTTAGTACAAGGTGCTGGAAAGGTCTGTTTGGGGCGTGGTCATTAATAGAGGTCATACATGAATTCAAATAGTTGAAATTTGGTAATCTGAAAGTAGATTTTTAATGATGACTGAGTTACTGTAAAAGCCCAGTCATTATTAAACCAGCCATTGTCAGCCAATTAGCTGTCAGCAGACATTTCACATGATTATCATTGAGCTATCTTCATAAAAGAATGTTGACCTGTGGTTTCTTTTTTGAATGTAATTTGGCAAGAACTGGCCGCTAGAGGTGATAGTTTGCAAAGAGTGTGTGTAGCCTACAGATCACTTATGCCTATATATTAATTTTTGCTCATTTTCAGAAACAGTGCCAATAATCTGGCAAGCACTGTTTACATAAATGCAAAGCACATATCTCTGGCTTCATCCTCAGCCTCGTTAAGCACACTAATATAATAAAAACAAAAAAAATAAACATACCATCAAATGTTTCTTTCTCAGAGTCTGAGTCCCATGTTAGAGATGAGGAGAAGGCTGAGGATCTGTGTTTTCTCTCGCTGTTGCCACAAAATGCACTTTTGTGGAGGAGGTTTACATCTTCATCATCTCTCTCCAGATCACCACCTTGGGGCAATCCTGCCTGTGTGTATGTGTGTGGGTTAATAAGAATTTAAAAAGAGTTGCTTATGCTGTAGGGGGAAATAAATTTTAATAACTGAATTAACACCGGGTCAAATAGAAAAGCAAAGCACTAGAAAATACTTCTCAACCTTTCTGTTGCAAGCCCACATGGGTACATCTGAGATGTGGCTCTATAATGTAGTTATATGCATATAAAGGAACATGATACAATGGAATATAAGGAATATGCCAGATTCAGTGGCAATCTAGGTTCGGGTACGCGTGATACAGTCAAGATGAGACGTGCGCTTCCGAATACATTACCACAACTTGCAGTGTGACCCACAAACCCGGTCCTCTCATTAGACGTAGTAAGTGCAGAGCGGCTGCAGCTGTGGGCTCGTACACACAGTTCTTCATAAACCATTGCTAAGTGCGTAAATATAAAGACCTCACATGCCGTCTTTGATGTCTAACAAGTAGCAGCTAGTTGCCTTTTGGTCTGTAATTTCTAGTAATTCCCACTAGGGAAGAAGGTTGAGAATCCCTGGACTAGTGCATGCTTTAACCTCTCACCTTCAAGCTGTTGCAGAGTAGAGAGGGGGATTCCGAGAGCGCCGGGATGGACGTTGGATCATGGGGGTCCATACTGGGAAGAGGACCTACGTCAGGTTCCATGATCCGGTGTTGCACCGTGTAAAAACCTGCTGAACTCACCTACATGGTGTCCTCTCCTGGTCACACAGATCCACACAGACATGTACAGACTCAGGTGCACGTCATCCTTTTAATATTTTATGTCATCGTTATTTGGGAAAGAGAAGTGATGAAAGGAAACTGACGGTACACCCGGAGCTGCACGACACTGACCCTCCATGAACAGCAGCACACTTCAAAAGCACGTCTAACGCAACTTAATAGAAGTGTAACCCGCTTTGTAGAACTAGCGCTTTAGTCACATGAAAGAAGTTGTTAAAAAAGCAAAGTGCTGAATTCCTTTGCTCATTCGCCCCACCTGCCCGCTGCAATCCTGTATCGTCTGACCTATTTCAACATGTCTGGTTTGAGTAAATTTAGCCCCGTCCTTGTCATGACGAACATCGAGAAGATAACGTTTTTGCTCGCTAGCAGTGGTGATGAAGAGCTAGTGAAGCCTGACGCCCAGCCCCGGCAGGATTAGCCTGCTGCTTACTTGTGGCAGGGTCACTGTGGTAGCGCAGGAAAAATAGAACATCCTGGGAATGTTAAATACCGCTTTGGGGAAGCAGAAAAAATCGTGTCCCGCTCACCGTAACGGCCTGGCCGACCGGCTGCTCTACGGAAAGCCGCACGCCGCGCTCTCCATGTCGTGTCGGGGTTGTAGTGTGTACCCGCGGCCGCTTTACTGCATGAATCTGCCGCGGTTGTTTTTGCAAGATCGCAGAAAGCTCAGGCGCTGGGCTTCAGCGGTGCAGTCGATCGGACTCCATGTTGTTGGCTCCAGAGGGACGCCACGGCTGCGCGGGTGACGTTAGCGGGGAGGAGAAGAGTATCTGCTGTTAAAGCTGCTCTAAGCGATTTTTTAAAAATCACTTCGGCTAAACATCCTAACTAATATATATAGTGATAGATGCACTGATCCAAAATAAAGTGTTTGCCACAGTTCTGGTATCCAATAAAATCTTCAGCATGGTGTGGATATATTAAAATATTAAAAAGGACCAAAATAAAAATTAATCTTTTAACAATCATTTAACAATTAATAATTAATCTGTTGTAAAACTGCAATGATCTATTTACAGTCCATTTTCCTGAGTTGCTTCATTTGAAGTGAAGCCTTCACTGCTTCTGTTCAGGTCTGCAGTAAACTCATGTGTGGCAGTTGTGTATCTGAACTTGTACACTGCCAGGAGTAATATTTGTCCATCTAGATTACATCATGTGCCTCATTACATAGTCCTTCACCATTACCAAACTTCTGCTTTCCTGCAGTGGTCTACTAATAATAGCAAGATGGGCTCTGAGCTATCAGATTACCAGAATTACAATTCAAGTGGGAAACTATTTAACCCCTTTGAGTCTTGAGTTACAAATTAAGAATATCAAGTACAAGACGTAGGCCAAACAAATGTATGCAGGGAAAATTTTGCTATATTGTATGGCCACACATAAATAGTGCAAAAAATTATATTAATAAGTAAAAATAACAATAGTTTTGCTTATTTCAAGTATTTATTTGCTTAAACAAGCATAAGGACATGAGCAACTTTGACAAATTGTGATAGCTATACAAATGGAGCATTTCCTAACCAGCAGGTGTTGTGGGGTGTTCCCAGTATGCAGTAGTTAATACTTACCAAAAGCAGTCCAAGAAAGTGCAACACGTGAACCAGGGTCATGAGCACCAGGGTCATGGACAGTCAAGGCTCACTCATGAGCATGGGGAGTGAAGGCTAGACCATCTGGTCTGATCCCACAGACGAGCTACTGTACCAGAAATTGCTGAAAATGTTGATGCTGGTTATGATAATATGTTGTCAGAATGCTCAGTGCATCACAGTTTGCTCCGTATGGGACTGTGTAGCTGCAGGCCAGTCAGATTGCCCATGCTGACCCCTGTACACTGCTGAAAACACCTACAAAAAGAACGTGAGCATCAGAACTGAACCATGGAGCAATGGAAGAAGGTGGCCTGGTTTAATGAATCATGTTTTCTTTTATACCATGTGGATGGTGCATGCATGTCTCTTACCTGGAGAAGAGATGGCACCAGGATACACTATGGGAAGAAGGAAAGCTGGTGGAGGTGGTGTGATGCTCTGTGCATTGTTCTGATGGGAAACCCTGTATGCTGGAATTCATGTGGATGTTACTTTGACAAGTAACACCTACCTAAACATTGTTTTGGACCAAGTGCACCCCATCATGGCAATAATATTCCCTAATGGCAGTGGACTCTTTCAGCAAGATAATGCTGCAAAGATTGTTCAGGAATCGATTGAGAAACATGACAAAGTGTTCAAGGTATTAACTTCTTCTGTCTTCCAAATTCCCCAGATCTCAATCCAATCAAACATCTATGGAATGTACTGGACAAACAAATTCAATCCAGTGAGGCCCCAGCTTGGAATTTACAAGATTTAAAGGATTTGCTGCTAAAGTCTTGGTGCCAGATACCACAGCTCACCTTCAGAGGTTTCGTAGAGTCCATGCCTTGACAGGTAAGAGCTATTTTGTTGGCACAAGGGGAACCTACAAAATATCAGGCAGTTGGATTTAATGTTATGGTTGATCGGTGTATGAGCGTATTTATGCAAGACTCTCCTCCCAGACACCATCTGGTATTGGGATGCCTAAATCTTTCTCCCAGGTTTTTTATATTGTATCTCTGGAGGGCAGGCTGTGCAACAGTAGATATCTATATATATTAGAATCAAAGTTAAAATCAAAGTTTTTATTCATATCTCATGTTATGCATATCTCACGTCTCATGTTACCTGGAAGTGGGTATTTGTGATCTGAGCTGTGCTTGCAGTCATAGTCTCTGAACTGAAGATACCTAAAGAAGTTGGATCTGGGCAAGCCAGATTTATCCTGTATCTGTTGGAAAGAAGCTATGCACCCATTTATTTAAATCTCCCACATGTTGAATACCCACATCAACCCAAACATTGAATGTTTTGTCTAGGATTGATAGATGAAAGATGTCTTCAATGGGTAGAGAAGAAAAGGGTTTTCTTTTTCATTTTATCGTTTTATTGGTTTCCAGCTGTGTGTAATGATGGGCTTATTGTTATAACATGATTTGTGCAATGGAGTAGGAGACAATAGAATTGCACTGATTTTGACCAGTTTACAATTACCCCTTTCAATTTCTAACCGATTATCCATCCCAGCTAGTATAGATTAAAATTGAACAGCACAATGCCTCCATGAAATTTCCTTTTACATAGATAATCTTTTGTGGTTTATAATTTCAGATATAAATCATCAATTGCAGGCTCTTAAAGAATGGTTTAGGAAGAAATATGGGTAGTTTCTGGAATAAATAAAGAAATTAGGGTAAGAAGACCATTTTTACAGCATTAACCCTGCCAACTAATGAAAAGGGCAATGTATACCAGAACTGTACCTTTTTTTTTACAAACTTTTCCAACAAAGGAGGCAAGTTTATCTTAAAGAGTAATTCCTTAGGCATAGACATACCAAGGTAAGTCATTTTTATGAGCTATTCTGAATGGCAGTATATTTAATTCTTTCCCCAATTAATTTTGTAAACAGAAAAGGGCCTCCAAAGGGTCTACATTATACAATATACAATACAATATACAAATATATGCATGTCCTCTACATACTGAAAGATTTTGTTTATAGTATATGCTGTATTATAATGTTATATATGTTATTTGGGTGTGATCTAATATATTCCACCAGAGGCTCAATTGCCAATGTAAACAGGATTGGACATAGTGGACATCCCTGTCTTGTGCCCCAAAAAGTTTGAAGGCACCTGAAAGGATTGGTTCTTCAATCTTGTGGCTGTAGGATTCATGTATTGCAATTTATTCCATGATATACATGTTTTCCCCAAATGAAATCTCCTCAATCCTGCAATTGACTGTGGCTGAAAGCTATTTTAGCAACAAGAGAAATTACAGCCAGGTCATATAATGTTAAAGTGTCTCCTAAGATTAAAAGTAGAGGCCCTATTTGGGATGAATCCAGACTGAGGGTCTGGATTCTACAAGGTTTTTCATTACAGGGTTGGGCTGAGAAGCTAAAGTTTGGCTAAAAATTTTTGGTCTGAGTTAAAAAAAAAAAAAAGGTGGATGGGCGTATTGGATATACTAATGTTCTCAGGATGCTTACTTTTCTTAGCTATCAGAATAATCATTCCCTCGATAAGGGTAGGTGGAAGTTTACTATCCTGTCTGCAATGCTTGTATATTTTACATACATAAAGTGCAGAAAAGTCACTAGAAGTTCTCTAGAATTCATTACCAAACCTATCCAGACTATATCTTGACTTGTTCATATTGAGTTGGTTTTCTGGGCTCTTCATTCAGATTAAAATGACCTATGTGTAAATCACACCTCTGCTTTAAAAAAGGCATTTGCCTTTAAGATCCCTGTAAAATCCTGTATAGAAAATGCAGATTGAAGAAGCAAATAGTGGTTTTTCATTTGCTTCTAAATGTTATATAACTTACTAAACATTTACTACAAATTTTTTTTTTCCAAAATTCTTTTATTGGTAATTTCTGTACTTTTCCAGATACATTTAATCCTGTAACAGGCAGCTCAACCACACGGTTACACACAATTATTATCCAAATTTTCCTATGAGTGAACTCACTCATTTTACTTTTTGTCTAAGCCACTTATTATACTCCTGGGTCACATGGGGTGCTGGAGCCTATCCCAGCTCTCCAGCGTTCATTGGGCAGAAGGAAGGGAACACCCAGGACAGGTCACCAGCCCACCACAAGGAAAATGAACAGACACTGGAAAATATAGTAAATGAGTGTTTTGAACATCCACAGGGGGGCGCTTTCAGCTGTACTTTTTTTTTTCAAATTACAGACGGTATTAAACCTAGGCTGAAACCACCAGCACCACTCCTCATGAAAACTATGTTAAAAAGATAAAACATACCTTTATAAAGGTATAATATTGCAGCCATGCCCCATATATGTATGATGAGTTTTTACCACATGGTCGATTAGAAGGAGTTCGCTGTCAACCATGGGGCAATTGTGAGCTAGATTCATGAGCAATTTCACAAATTTACAAAGAAACCCATACTCATGAACCACAGACCTCAGGGTTTATTTCCCATGTTTACAAAAAAAAACTGACCAACTACACAAGCTCTCAAACTGAGAAGGCGACAGGCATGATCTCATCATTGAAATGTAGCTGAATGTGATCCAGTGAGTAATAAGTAAAAAAAATATTATTTATTTACTTATTTTTAATAAATATTGCATTGCATGTCTGAGAACTGTGACAGAAACCTATATATGTTGGAAATATGTTTTAATAAAAAGCAACAAAAGGTGTATCCTTAAAGAAAGTAAGTATTCGCTAACATTATCATTGTAGTGTTTCATAACAGCCAAAATTCAGATTTGTATTAGATCTAAGAAAAAAGGTTAATCCACAAAATGCAGAATATGTGTTTTTTTTAGTTTAAATCTGAGCAGAGCTGGTCCTTGTACCATTGATGCTTTAAGTTCACACTGCCAATGCCACCTACCTCCTGGGTAGGTCTCTTACCCTAAAACTACAAAATGAACTGTTCTATTTTTTTACCCAGTGACTAAACATGTTCACCAAAATCAGAAAATCACATTCCAAAAATCTCACAATACATGGCCCCATTCATTCTTTCATGTACATGGACCAGTCGTCTTGGTCCCTTTGCAGAGAAACAGCCCCAAAGCGCGATGTTGCCACCCCCATGCTTCACAGTTGGTAGGGTGTTCTTTGGATGCAACTCAGCATTCACTCTCCTCCAAACACGACGAGTTCTGTTTATACCAAACAGTTTTACTTTGGTTTCATCTGACATTCTCCCAATACTCTTCCGGAACATCCAAATGCTCTCTTCCAAACTTCAAATGCGCCCGGATATTTACTGGCTTAAGCGGGGGGACATGTCTGGCACTGCAAGATCTAGAGTCCCTGGAGGCGTAGTGTGTTACTGACGGTAGCCTTTGTAACATTGGTCCCAGCTTTCTGCAGGTCATTCACTAGGTCCCCCCGTGTGGTTCTGGGATTTTTGCTCACCATTCTTGTGAT
>JANCOA010000029.1:11014123-11025375 GCA_024363135.1 Leptodoras oyakawai | reverse complement strand
TCTCATAGTTGAGGGCTACCTATGATGTCAATTACAGGCCTCTCTCATCTTTTTAAGTGGGAGAACTTGCACAATTGCACAATTGGCACAATTGGTGACTGACTAAATACTTTTTCCCCACTCTATCTATCTATCTATCTATCTATCTATCTATCTATCTATCTATCTATCTATCTATCTATCAACAGTGTAATGGTATAGCAGTAGCAATGACTGTCATGCACTTCAGTCATCAGAGGAGTTAGAGCCACAGTGGTTCCATCTGCGGTGAGTACTACACCTTCCTCCAAATCCTTTACAACCTGGTGCTTAAGAACACTGGAGATGTACTCAGTGAGTTTTGGTTTTAGTACAAGACTTGGTGCATCACTGAGGGGACCAAGATAATGCTGGATAAATGGCGTGTCAATGCCGGCAGTCTTACGCAAACCCCTCAGCACAGCCTGAGGCCTGAGTCCAGGGTTCTCGGACTCTATAATCTCCACCACTTTAATGAAGTTATCCATGTGCTTTGTGTAGATGTCTAACCAGGAAGAATAGAAGGGAATAAGTCAGTATTTGTGTTTCGAACAGGTATAATAAAGGTGATAAGACTATCCACTAGCTATTATACTCAGGCACAATTGGTGACTGACTAAATACTTTTTCCCCACTCTATCTATCTATCTATCTATCTATCTATCTATCTATCTATCTATCTATCTATCTATCTATCAACAGTGTAATGGTATAGCAGTAGCAATGACTGTCATGCACTTCAGTCATCACAGTACATTCTAGGACACAGGAAACTAGATGTAAAATTTTTCTGACTTACTTTTGAACTAAAATTATAAATAAATAGTTGCACAAAATAACTTGAACTGAATAAAAATATTTCACTTAAAGACATTGTTTATTTAGACCATAATCAATCCTGATTAATGAATTAATTAATGTCAAGAGTTGCATTTGTAAGATAAAAAATATAGATTCTTAGAAATAGTATTGACACGTTGGACCAGGATGGTGCATTTGATGTATATTTATTGTGCAGATTTATTCTGTTTAATCAGCAAATTACACTGGTCTTATGGCATGTCAGGTCCTCTTTATTGCTTAACTTCCTATAAAACACAAAGACATACAAATACACAAATCAACATAGAGAATATAAAATGTAAATATAGATGCAATTCATAACTTGAGTTCTGTTACCCTGAAGTGCTCCCATCCTTTGATTTCACTGTAAAGGGCATCTCCAGGACAAGAGGTGTCCACCAGCTGTCTGTGCCCATGTACGGTGAAGTTTGGGACCAGCCTCTCTCCCTCTGTGGCACACTTTGCCAGCTGGTTCCTCACTAGATCCATTGTGCGTTGGGAAGGGATGCTGGACATGTAGTCTCCGATGAAGGAGACGCCGTAACCTTTAGAGTTGTGGCCTTTGGTGTGGGCACCTTGCCAGAGCCAGCCACGCCCTTCATACACATAGCCGTCAGAGCCAGCCACGAAGCTGGAGAGGAGCAAACAGAGTAGATGAGAAAATGAAGCATGTGAATATGTAACTGCTGTGATTGAGATTAGATTGAGAACCACAAATTTGAAATGACTAAGGAGCTGAGCACTATTTTATGATATGTATTATCTGGCATTCAACGTCAACTAACAAATATTTCAGGTTCGCAAAATAAATTTTAGAAGTGTTATATGAAAGCAATATCATACACTAGGTTCTGCTGTTATAATAAATATCAGCAAGGCTGCAATTATTTTTGGTACTTGGCTTGATGCCTCGTTCCTATTACCCAGTCACAGCCGTGCTGATATTCAGTATAACAGCACAGCACCCTCGTGTGATATTGCTTATATATATGTCGTGTTCTCGTGTTCTGTGTTTTAAAATGATTAGAGCTTACTACAGTAATGGTGAACTGATGCATCCCTCTGCTTTATGAACTAAACAGGAAATATGGTCACTTGTTGTAGATTAATGAACTAACAAACAGGGCACAAACTGACCAATCAATTTGCCTGACATTCTTTTTTACTGGCCCTGGTCACCGGGCAATTGCTTATGTGGAACCCTGCATATTATACTGACAATACTATTACTTTCCTCTCACTAGTCTGAGAAAATGAAAAGTCAGCTGTACTAATTTATTCTGCTGATTTAATTTGAATGTTGGAATGAAGATGTTCTAATGAGTAAAGGTTTGGCTTTCCCGAAAGGCAGACAACACAGTTTTGGTTCTGTACCTTTGCATGTCAAAGGATTGTGGTAAAATTCTTGAGCCAGTGGACCATCTGAAATATTTTTCATCTTTATCCTAAATATAGTTGATGATGTGCATTTCCAATCAAAGCATTTCCATTGTTTTGCTTACAAAATGATAGAAAGAACACTATATGACCAAAGGTTTGAGGACACCTGACCATAACACTCGTGTCCATTCTTCTGGAAAGGGTTTACACTAGATTCTGGAGTGTGTCTGTGTTCAGAAGGGTTGAGGTCAGGACTCAGGGCACTGTTCAGGGCACTCGAGTTGTTCCACTCCAACCTTGCCAAACCATGTCTTCATGGAGCTTGCTTTGACGCTTGTCATGTTGGAGCAGGTTAGGGCCCCTTAGTTCCAGTGAAGTGAAATTATACTACAGTATATCATGATATCCTGTACAACTGTGTGCTTCCAGCTTTGTGGTAACAGTTTGGGTAAGGCCCACATATGGGTGTGATGGTCAGGTGACCACATACTGTTGACCATGTTTAAGGATGCCATATCTACATTACATCTTTTATATTGTACTTACCATCCAGTCTTATGCCAAATATCCTAAATATCAGTATTTCCTGCCCGTACCTGTATCCGATGTCATCCCAGCCACGGTCATCCTGATGGAAGCGCTGCATTGCCCTCATGTCCCGAGAGCACTGCTGGAAGGACAGGCATGGCTGGGATGGCTCATAAGTGTGATGGATATATAGGAAGGATAAAGGAGGGGACAGCAGAGTGGGAGTTCCACGGTAAGGCTGAGCTTCCCACATGCAACGTGGAATGATGGCTGGACAGTCTGAGGATGAGGCATGAGACAAGAAAATATAAAATAAACCACAGTACAGTTAAAAAGCTTATGCCTACTATTAGCCTGTCCTGTAACATGCTAGTTTGTGCCAGGACAATTATTCATAAAACGCTCATACTGAACTTTCTTTCAGGGCACTTACTGTACTGTTTGATTATTCTACAAATAGTTTATGGTTTAATGGATCCAGTATCACCCAGATAAAGATGGGTATCCATTTATGTCTCGTTCTTCTAAATGTTTCTTCTTTATCTCTTCTTCAGGCAGATTTTCTTTTTCAGCCCTGGCTTGTTCATTTGGGATTTAAATCTGCATCAATATTTCTGTTAAGTCTTTTGGACAATGCCAACTGTTACAGGGCTATACACATTGAATTTAATTAAAAAGCAACATACCTATGTAACTTTGAACAAATTCTTTCAGGCCTTCATCTATCTCCACCTTTGGTTTGTTTTTCTTCGGATATTGAGCCAACCTTTGATATATGCTCAGAGACTTAGCTAGTTGCTTTTTCAGTGAAGCAAGGCTGACCATCTTCCTGAAGTTGCTTCTGCGAAGCTGGCTGATCAGAGTAGGGGCAGCATCGAGACCTGCGCTGTCCAGCTGATAGGTGTAGTACTGTCTCAGAAGGCCACTCAATGTTAACAGGGCTTTGCTAGGTTTAGCAACCTGCTTCCCTAAAATCACTCCATCCATGCCTCCATTTATTAGAGCATCTGTAGCCAAGGAAGCCACACCAGAAAGAGTGAAGGTCTGAGGATCTGTCACATTGTCCCAACAGCCGTTAGGACCTAGACGTGATGAGAGAGAGGACTCAGTCTGGGAATGCTGACGGAACGAGAGAGCTAGGTTCTTTGTCAGGGAAAGAGGGTAGAGACCAGGCACACGAGGCCAGGAAGTAGACTTCAGACCAGCCTCAAGGCCCAGCAGAAGAGGAGTTAGAGCCACAGTGGTTCCATCTGCGGTGAGTACTACACCTTCCTCCAAATCCTTTACAACCTGGTGTTTAAGAACACTGGAGATGTACTCAGTGAGTTTTGGTTTTAGTACAAGACTTGGTGCATCACTGAGGGGACCAAGATAATGCTGGATAAATGGCGTGTCAATGCCGGCAGTCTTACGCAAACCCCTCAGCACAGCCTGAGGCCTGAGTCCAGGGTTCTCGGACTCTATAATCTCCACCACTTTAATGAAGTTATCCATGTGCTTTGTGTAGATGTCTAACCAGGAAGAATAGAAGGGAATAAGTCAGTATTAGTGTTTCGAACAGGTAGCTATTATATAACTTACATATTGACTGATAATGAAAAATATAGGGAGCTCTAAATTACCTTGCCAATGCTTCAGTCTCCACCTGTTTTTTAAACATTTGCTCTTTGTGTCTATGCCTTTTCTTATCTACATCTAACTTGGCAAACAACTACAGTACTGAATGCAGAAAAATTCTGTATTTATATCATAATTATTGGACCCAAGATTGAAGAAATGACATCAAATTAATATTACTTCTGTACAATGGGGAAAGATCCATTTACCTACTCAGCAAAAAAAAAACTTACATTATTCTATTTATACCACAGCACTGTTGAATTCTCAGATCTGACTGGTCAGGTGTTAATTCATTTTCTATAACAGTAGACTGACAACGGAGCTGACTGCAAGGCAAATCATGGATGGATATAAATGCATTTATTCGAATGCCTTTATTCTAATCTCTAAAGTAAAAACTCACTGAGACTTGTGCAGTGAATGCGACACAATCAAATTCTAATAAACAGATTAGAGATGCTTTGTAACAGTCTTCTAAAACTTTATAAAAGTTTTATGCCATGGGGGAGTCTTCAAAGTGCAAGTTCTGGTTTCTCTGTAATATAATAAATTGCAGGAAGCTGGTGAGCTGCTCATTTTTTTAAAGTGTAATCATTGGTAAATTGCCCTGGTATAATAGAAATAAAACAGCTCTGTGATGTGGTGTTATTAAAAAAATAATCTTTTTGGAGTGGTAATGACCCTCCATTTCAATTTACGTCATTTTGTCATTGAAGATTTCCCTGCAACAGCACTTACTTAAGCAATTATAATTCAGATGGGACAAAAGGTAGAAAACTGATTCAAATCTAAAATCTAAGGAATAACAAAAAGGCATCAGTATAGGCTAGGGGAATGCTTGTGGCAATAAAACTGTAAAAAGGGAACATGCTAGCGCACCACAGACCTAAAAAGCTGAACGATCTCTCGGATAAACATGTATTTTAGTACTGTGGATTATGTCTATGCATATTATACATAATGCTATCTGTGATTATCCTCATTTAGATTAAGTACATTTCTCCATTTATATATCAAATGGATAAGCACAGCCAGAGTATATCTTCACACAGGTAATAAAATCTTATAGAAAAATGACTTTAAAAGATGCTCTCCCCCCAAAAAATCTGAACTGAGCCTAATATAAGATGTGGTTGTATAAATATCTTCTTGATTTGATCTTGTTTGGTTGACTGTATAAATGATAAAATGTGCCAAAGTATGAAATGAAGGGACCTAAAGCCTGGTTTCTAAATGTGCCAGTAGGAACAAATGTGTTTATCCATGATAGTATACATCTTACTAAAGTAGTAGGGCAGTGATACGGTTTTAAAACTGCATGTAAACTGCATGGTGTAGTGCAATCCCAAAAAAGCTAAACTTATACAGTTATGTGATGAGATGCTGTATGGTTTGTATGTAATGTCTATATTGTCTCAGGATTACTGCCTACCATACCTTTCGGGTTGTTATGAATTAAGAAATAAAAAGGCACAGAAAAATATTACTTACCATCTGTGAAACACTGGACTACCAGCGCACACAAGAAAATCATCCATCTGTATTTTAAATCCATGTTTATGGACCTCTCAGAAGTCGATCAGGCTTGAAAATAAGGAACAAGACACTGCCTGTGCCTTTTATATCCACATCCCCTTGATATTGTTACATAAGAGAAAATACTGATAAAGTATGCCCGTGAAACTCCTGTCAACTGAATCATGGGAAACTGACATATGCAATATCGGCCCTTCCAGCTTAAACATCCAAGGCCCTACATATCTACTTTCCAAAAAAAGCCTACAAACAGTCTTGCGCTCAGCCTAACCCAACAGCGGTAACATTTAATTCCAACATACGCTGCAGAGGATAATCATTAACCAGCCAGGATGTAATTGTACAGTTGTTTTTCTTTGTGTAGTGCCACTAAGTTGTTCCCATGTCATTGCACCATGTCGGAGAACAGAGGCAACAGTAGCTTGTACACGTACAGGAAATCGCACCAGTTCAGGATTACAAGGACATTAAGTACATAAGCAAGGGTACTGATTGCATCATTTTACTTGTGTGAACAACGTGCACTATAATGCAGGCTAGGTGTGTTTAAGAGTCTTCCAAGGAGCTTTATGGTTACAGATTTTTCCACCAAGCACGACTGCTCAAAGGAATCATGCAAAACTCATGGCTGAACAGATGTAATTAACTTATTTTAAAGCAGTCACTTCCAAGTTGCAATAGGGTCTCTGTGCATGGAGGCAGAGTTAAAATTAAGAATAAATTATTTAATTTGGTCCAATTTGGGGGGGTTGGGGGAAGTGGTGCAAAATACAGAACAAAAATGGCTACGCACACCATTTCGGTTTGGGCTTTGTACATGCAGTACAAGAACTTTACATTCACAAAGCAGCATTACAAGCACCAACTTACCACACATCCTCCCCCAAACTCTAACGGCTGAAACTATGAAGTGCCTGAATTGGGAAGTAGGAAGTTCCTAAAGGGATTGTACAGTGGTCATAAATTCAGTATTAGTTGCAGTTCTGCGAGCTGGTTAAAATGAGATTGGACATTCCAGTCTGAGCATTTAAAAATATAAATACCACAACTTGCTAATAAGATTGCACACCAAGTTATGTAATGAGGAAACAATGCTTGTCCACTTTAATTCCTTTTTTATAGTAGTCATTTCTAATAAAAATAATTTTGCAGTGTGTATGAAGCTGGTTACCTAGTTGAAATAAAATGTTGCTACAATTGCATGAGCATTTTTCTAACCCTGGAACTTTATTGTTCAAAATATTAAATACAAGACTCGTTTTCACAGAAGGACATAAGACAAGACTGGGTTTTTGCTTTTTATTTAAGGGCCAAGTAATGGCCCAGAATAATATCTGAAGCTTTACAGGTGTAAATTTATAATAAATGGATGAAACTAGTACAAAAAGTAGCAAAAACCAAGTGTAATGGAATATAAAAAAAAAATTTAATAATAATCCACAAAAGTGCACCATCACTACTGCTGCACTGCAGACTTTAGGGCATGAAGACGGAAAGCAGGTCCTGTTTGAGGGGGAACATTAACAGTCATGAAATACAGAAGTTACACAAGGCAATAAATTATACTGTGCGTGTGCAGGCATGTTTATCTAGGGAAAGTTAGGTGGGGGCATGGAAAAGGGCATCAGCGGCTGCATTGGCTGCTGCTGAGGCTGGGGGTTGAAAGAAAACTGGGCGTTGTGGTTTGCACTGTTCTGTGCAGGTCCCTGGTTGGCACCAAACTGCTTGTTTGGGAAACCCTGGTTCCCAAAGCTACCAGGTTGACTGCCATTAAAGTTGGACTGTCCATTGTAAGCCCCATTAAAGCTGTTATTGGTGTTCCCATTGTAACTGCTGTTCCCATTATTGTACATGGAACCGTTCTGTGCCTTATTGAAGACTTTCTTTGGTCCGTTGTCATAACCGCGATCAATGCTGCGACTGTCTTGGCTGTAGTCCCGCCTGCCTCCAGAGTAACGATCCCGGCGATCGTCTCTATACCCGCCACCTCGACCGCCCCTTGAACGACCTACAGGACCATGAAATAGAAAAGTCAAATCTCATAATACAAACTGTGATGCAGTAAATGTAGAAAAGAGTTTGTACAAAAATTTAGAGCCCTGGGAAAGTCTTCTTAAACTGCTACATGGAAACGAAAAAGGGGATAAAAGTGGCTGGAAAAAAGCCACAGTTCCTGTATCTCACCAATTGGATTTACCTCCTCTGTCTTCTGCCATCTGGATGAGTTTGGGATTGATGGCCTGGTTAGCTTCACGGAGGACAGAGACAAGTTCGTGTGCTTGCTTAAAGTTGTTGGGCGTGAAGAAGGTGTAGGCTGTTCCCGTTTTCTGGCTGCGCGCCGTGCGGCCAATGCGGTGGATGTAGTCCTCAGAGTTGTTGGGATAATCGTAATTAATTACAAACTTGACGTCCTCGACATCTGTGGGTAGCATATGATGCAGCGTGGTGGAAAGGAAGCAAAGTATGCATACCACCACAGCAAAGAGACATTAATGTACAGTAATTTAAAGGAAGGTATGTGCTTAAAATGATCAAGTAGTCAAACAAGGTCGTCATTAAGCAACTACTACTACTGATGTTCCCACGGGTTTAACCAACAATCAGGTACATCCCATCAACAGGCCTTAAAGTGCTTTATGCTTCATCACACAGATGCAAAGACAACCTACAGTCTTCAGAACTCCAAAAGTCCAAGTGTTGCATCTTGCTTGAAATGAACCAATAAAGTCTGGCTCGGATTTTACAATAACGGTATGAGATATGTTCTTTCCAATCACCCAGTGGTCATTTGACAGGGTCTCTTTGGCAGGACTCGACATGATCGAAACCAGAACAGGAGGGAACTCCTCGGCTAGCCTGGGAATCAAATTCAGTACAGAGGCATGCACAACCAACAGCTGCTCGCAAGAGTGTGGAAATGGCCCCACCGAGTGAGACCTCAAAAAAGTACTTCCACAATTGCAGCTGAAGCTACGCAAGAACAGGAGTCACTGCAGCTATCCCACAATGCCGTGCTCCTCAGTGGCTGGCCAGCGCACCAGGGGCACGAGAACTCCTGACACCTCTGTACACGATTAGATTGGCTGGCAGAAAAGGCAGAACTCCATCAAAGGAGCTCCAAACCCCTCCGGAGACTCTGGACACATCATGCCAAGGTCCTGCCTCCAAGACGGCACCTTCAGGTGAGGGATAACTCGGAGAGAGGGGGACAGCAGTTTAAAATTCTATCACTAGGATTTAACAATACAGCAACTCAATCAGTAGTAGCACAAAAATATAAATACACACGTACCTAGACCTCTTGACGCCACATCGGTAGCTATGAGAATGGGTGCTTTGCCAAACCTGAATTCTGTGGGGGGAGGGAAGACATCACATCAGCAACTAGCCACAATACCAGTTACTGAAAATGGATGACAAAATCAAGTCCTAGTTATGAAGCATTACCATTCAGCACCCAGTCTCTTTCCTGCTGGCTTTTGTCTCCATGGATACCCATTGCAGGCCACCTGTAACAAAAGCCAGATGTTCAGTGCTACTTGGCATCCACACGCACACACCGCACTTTAATATACTGATCATAAGGTACCTACCCATCCCTGCGCATCCTCCTTGTGAGTTCATCACACTTCCTCTTGGTCTCCACAAAGATGATGGTCTTGTTCTCCTTCTCACTCATGATCTCCTCTAGCAGGCGCAGCAACCTGGAAGAGCATAAGCAGCTTATAAAGCATCTGTTCAACATCAATAAGCAATATCCATCTAGTGTTACAAAATTTCATTTAACGCTCATCACTCAAGATTAACACCATTAGTTCACAGGTCCTAACGGTTATGCACAAACACCTTTAAACGGAACACCAACTTAATACTATGTATTAAGCTACACCACACAGATCCACCAAAGGGAAAACAGAAGGCCCACTCACTTGTCCTCCTTCTCGCCATCATTGCATACATCCACTATCTGCAGGATGTTGTGGTTAGCACTGAGCTGCAGAGCTCCCACGTTGATCTGGACATAATCTTTCAAGAAGTCTTCAGCCAGCTGACGCACCTCTTTGGGCCAGGTAGCACTCCACATCAGAGTCTGCCTGTCGGGCTGTAAGGGGGACAAAAGCATGATTTAAGGCAGTGTGGCCAGTCAATATAAATAAAAGCCAAATCATACATACAGAAAATGGTCTCAGTGCACCAAGATGCTCCTAACATCAGAACCCATCTTAAATAAATCTTGAAATGTAAAATCGTACCCTGATTTGGTCAACAATTTTACGGATTTGGGGTTCAAATCCCATATCCAGCATTCTGTCCGCCTCGTCCAGCACCAGATACGTGCACCTGCGCAGGTTTGTCTTTCCAGCTTCCAGGAAGTCGATAAGCCTCCCTGGAGTAGCGATGCAGATCTCAACTCCTAAGAGAGAGTTACAAGAGGTAAGCACAGAAAGAGGTGCAATCCTTTCACAGATGTGAAAAGCAGCAGCACACACACCTCTCTCTAGGTCACGGATCTGTGGGCCTTTAGGAGCTCCTCCATAGATGCAGGTGGACTTGAGGCGAGATGCTTTGCCGTACTCGGTCGCGACCTGCAGGACTTGTTGGGCTAACTCACGAGTGGGAGCCAACACCAGGCACTGAGGAACATACAATGTAGCAGCTCAGGCAGGAAAGCAAAATACAGAAGCATTTAAAGAATTAATCACACCATCACTTACAATAGGTCCATCGCCACGCTCCAGGAATGGTTGGTGATTGATGTGCACAATAGCAGGAAGCAAATACTAAAACAAAACAAATAAAACCCCTGTTATTTCACAAACAATTTAGTAGTTGCAAACATGAGCAGATTTTAGAGTGTTCTTACCGAAAGTGTTTTTCCAGATCCAGTCTGGGCAATGCCCACCATGTCTTTGCCACTTAGAGCCAGTGGCCACCCCTGAGCTTGGATCGGTGTTGGTTCGGTCCAGTTCTGTTTGGCTATCACGTCCATGACATAAGCTGAAAGAAAAAGAACAAAACCAACTAAGCAACCAAAACCCTAAAGCTTTACGTCAAAGTCTTTTTGTGACTGTACTTAAAGGTGTACTGTGCCCAACTTACAAGGAAAGCTTGCCTCATGAAACCTAATGGTAGGTTTGGGACAGTCTCTCCCTTTGACTGTGATCTCTTTGCTCCTCCTGTACTGCTCAACCTCTTGCTACAAGAAGAGAAGCACAATGAAGAATTCTTGATTATGGTAATAAAGAGGGGAGAGAGAGAGAGAGAGAGAGAGAGAGAGAGAGAGAGAGAAAAAAAAAAAAAAAAAAAAAAAAAAACCCCACCAAACA
>JANCOA010000029.1:10999640-11010856 GCA_024363135.1 Leptodoras oyakawai | reverse complement strand
TTGGTTCCTGCCCTTGCGCTCAGAGTTGCCGGCTGGGCACCGGCTCGCCCGTGACCCCGTAACTGGGAATAAGCGGTACAGATAATGACTGACTGACTGACTGTTTTGTAAAGCAACCTTGGGTATGTGAAAGGCACTGTATAAATCAAACTTATTATCATTACACTGAATAGTGGGATTATAAATCATTACTCTTCTTCAACTCTGTAATAAGTCAGACTACAATGTGTGCTGGAAGGATCATAGTCTTTACCTTTGGTGTGAATTAAGTCCAACATTAAAGTTATACTGCAGTCTTTGGGGACAGTGTAATATCCACACACTATGTGTTTCTGTACTTTGTCTTGCTTTGAGGTCTTCATACTCTCTTGTACTTTGACTGCTATAATGTAAAGTTACCTATTGCCCATGTTATCGTGTTACCACATCTGCACCGCTCTTCATTCTTGCTGCTGTTGCACCAATGCCTAACTGTGTAGTGTATGAAACGGTCATTAGATAATCCATTCTCCAAACCGGCTGCCACCTGTCTCTATTCACCAGAAGCTATTCACACCCCTCTTCCTCAATCTCAGAAAGGAAAAATCTTTTATTATTCAAACAAAGCCAATTGCTTTCTTTGTCTCAGCCCACTGAAATATAGCACGTTTAAACACCACTCATCTAAATTACAATAGGCCATCGTGTTCAGATCACCCAATGTTCAAGTAATCTTACGGCTGATATTTAAAAGAGCCTGAAGAATAACTTTTTTGTCTGTTACTGAAACTCTATATGCACATACACAGACAGACAAGGGGTTCAGACAATTATTGGTGCCGAAGGCAAGTTTTTAATCAGAACTAATTACACACAAAAATAAAATACTCTTACAAAAAGATGTTACATTAAACAAATTGCACCTGTCAACTAGGAGATATAGTCCTGCTAGTAAGTCATGCTGAAATAAACCAGAGATGCCTCTCACATTTTAACAGAGCAATACAACGTCCAGTCCAACATCCTGGAGGCAGCTGTTCAACAAAAGAGTAACGGAAAGAGAAGAAGAGAGAAAAAACTACAAGGAGAGAATATGTGTGCGCTGGACTTGGGAGTAAACGAATTCCTTTTTTTTTTTTTAATTAGTCCATTCATAAAGAGTTTGGTAAATAGATTTTGCCTATTATTTACAGCAATTACAGTCTGCATGTGTGCAAAATGTATGTTTCCCCCCAATGTATTTTTTTCTTTTACATCTTTCTACTTAAGTTAAAGATATATGACATTTTGTGATCCACGTAGCTGTATAAGGACAATATTCTATTACTGTACAAAGCACCGTCTCAGGATATTTCACTGATTCACCCAGAGGCTTATTTTCTTTTTCAACCCGCCCCTCCACACACACACACACACAGACACACACACACTCACAGACACACACAAACACTCTCTCAGTCTATAAAAAGTAATACAAGAAGAAGTATAATTCATTTTCAGCATATGCAAATTTTTAACAACAGTCCATGGTCATAGAGGATTGCTATAGACAAGGAGCATTTCATTCATCCATCTATACGAGCTTATAAAATAAAATAAATATGATGATGCTTTGTTAAAGAAGATAAAAAAAATTATAACCCATTATATAAGAAGCAAAAATGATGATTCTTATATAACGACTCTGGAATAAAGGCGGTGCACTATATTGAGGCTACACGTTTAAAAGAATACAAATGGTACAATGTGCGTGCCTTTGAGGCATTCCAGTACACTGTTAACATTTTTATTTAATCACTGCCACTTTTGTTTTTATATGAATGATACCAACCCTAACTTATTAATTCGATGATTCTGAAAATACTTCATTACTCATCATTAAGCATCGTTACCTGTCTACTTGCAGCTCATATGGAATTTTCATTTAGGAATTAAAAGTGCCCCGTTTTAAGATCAAGTAGGCATAGTTAGTGTTACTTGTTCAGTGGACCTGTCTAATCAGAATGCTTGAAGAATGATTTTGTTTTTTTTTGTTGTTTTTTTTTTTAGGTGGGCTTGGTTAAAACACAGACTAAGATTCCATGACGAAAAGAAATACATTTACCATGTCATCAGCATGCTCCTACATATGCATCTGCATACATACACATTTGGTTAGGCCTTAGGAGATCCACGTTGGATGGAGTAAAATTGTTAAAAAAAAAAACGTAATGCCGCTAAAAAATAAGTTTAAAAAAAGTTCAGCATATGTAATTAGCCACAATAAATGTCACCTGGTAGTCATTGATGACAATGCAATGTACATATTCTACTTCATTTTTGCACCAGCAACTGTTTCTAAAATATTGGTCATAAACGTCAGCTACGGGCAGGTGACAAAGAAAAAAAAAAATGTTGGCTCTGTGATGCTGGGGGACATTTCCTGGCATGATTTGCGAGGGAAGCGCTGCTGCATATTGGTAAAGTGATCCTGGCTGATTCCCTTTATCCTCTCAGGAAACAGTGCTATCCTTCCAGGTGATCCTGCTCCCTCCGTAGTGCATGAGAGCACAGGGAGTGGCTTGAAGAAGACAAAGACGATGTAAGCAATATGTATATGCTGCGGCATTCGATCGCCAGTTCTCGACACGTTTTAAGACCTATGAGTGTGTCAGACAGCGCTCCGCATCTCCATCATTAATACATCAATGGAGGCAACAGTTTTTGGAAAAATCCCTTCAGTATAGTTGCAAAACATGCAGGCGAAGACACAGTCATTTATTCCTAGGTCGCCCGTCTGCATATCTTTTTTGCTGCTCCATTTTCCCAGTGTGCATCGTATGAAAAAAAATAACACCAGCTTAAGAAGTTAATCAAATCATTCGTTTGTTTTTATTAAAGAAGCGTGTATGTAAGACTGCTGCCGAGACTGCTGTTAGGGGATGGAGCACAGGTAACTGAAATAGTGTGAGGGCGTAAAAGTGGCCGGTTGGACAGCCATTCTGACTGCCTTCATCAGAGGACCCCAAACGTCCGTTTTGCGTAATAAGATATTTGAACACAACACCTCGAACTACAGATGTAGCTGTAGTTCCTCTATTTGCCCCCAGAACAGGCTACTCTGTATGCTTACGCAGTATTGTTCTGCTGGTACCCCACCGGTGTCTGTCTTTTCCTGTCAGTTAGTACAGACGCTACATGAAATACTGTCTTTTTTCCCTTAATGCTTTAGAAAAAAAAAAAAAAGAAAAAAGAGGAAGAGCCAACATTTTCGCATGTTCCAAAAAAAGGTATAAAGTCAGAGATATTAGCAGCTGAAAAGTGAAGTCCATTCTTCAATTACAAATAAAATACGCAGGGAAGCAGGGAAACCAAAATGTTCCATTCTCAACAACCTATTCCTAGTTCAGTCTCTTCTTCTGATAACAGGGGCAGTGCTACTGGCCCATACACCACACCCTATGGGTGTAGAGTGACCGGTATACTCCTTCCACAAAAACAGCTTTCCGCCCGCCGCATGCCCTCTAGTGGCAGGAATCACTCCACAGCAAAGCCACAGGTCTCTTCTATGGCCGTCAGGAGCTTGTCGTAGAGCTTGTCATAGTGCTCGTATGGAGGAATGTCAATGCGGTTGAAGCTGTAGAGAACAGAGAAATGTGACAAATTAAACACTTGCTGGAGTAAATAAAGCGACGGGGCTTATAGGCTTAAATCATTTGCCACCTATTACAAGGCTGTAAATTGTCACTCACCACGTGTGAGCCTTGGGCAGGTTATCAGTGTTGGCATCAATCTGATGGATAGTGAACAGACGTGGACCTGCTGCTCCTGGACCGCCAAACACGTGAGCAAAACCCCAAAACAAACAGAGTATGATTGTTAAAACAGCTGAGAGATATGGTAGACATAAAACAGCATGACATGAAGTTTGTGGACACCTGACCATCACACCCATAAGTGAGCTTTTCATAAGTGACCTAAACTGAAAGCACACAACTGCCTAGAATGTCTTTGTATGTTTTAACCTTACAATTTCCCTGCAGAGCCCTGATTCTCAACCCCACTGAATATACACACACACACTCACTGAGACCTTTATTAGGAACACTAATAATACAGCTCTTACAACCGCCTCAATTCTTCATGGCACAGATTCAACAAGATGTTGGAAGCATTCCCTTTTTAATCTGGTCCAAGTGCATCTTGCGCTGTGAATCTCCTGTTCTACCACATCCCAAAGGTGCCCTATTCGATTGAGATGTGTTGACTGGGACAGCCACTGAAGAACACTGAACTTATTGTCTTGTTCATGAAACCAGGTTGAGCTGACTTTGGCGTTGTGACGTGTTGCATTACCATCCTGGAAGTAGCCATTAGAAGATAGTAAATTGTGACCTTGAAGGGATGCATATGGTCAGCAATAATACTCAAATAGGCCGTGGCATCCAAGCAATGACTGATTTGTACTCACAGGCCCAAAGAGTGCCAAGAAAACACTCCCCACACCGTTACACCACCTCCGCCAGCCTGGACCGTTGACAAATTCTCAGCACTGCAGTGAAACTAATGTGGTGGTGGTGTGTTAGTGTGTGTTGTACTGGTGTGAGTGGATCACACACAGCAGTGCTGCTAGAGTTTTTAAACAGTGTCCACTTACTGTGCAATTTATAAGACACATTCATCATAATGATCAATCCTGATGATGTCAGAGACAGTAGCTTATCTGTTGTTTGTGTTAGTCATCCTCTAATCCTTCATCAGTGCTCACAGGATGCTGGTGACTGTTACTGGGAGACTGAAAATAGTCCACCGACCAGAAATGTCCACTGAGGTGTTTAAAAACTCCAGCAGCACTGCTGTGTCTCATCCACTCACACCAGTACAACACACACTAACACACCACCACCATATCAGTGTCACTGCAGTTCTGAGAATGATCCACCACCCAAATCTGATCTGTGCTGGTCCTGACCAATAGAGAACATAGTAAAGGGGACTAACAAAGTATGCACCTATTTGGTAAGTGGAACTGAGAAAATGGACAATGAGTGTAGAGAAAAGGAGGTGGTCATAATGGTGCCAAAAACCTTCAAACTGTAATGTTAACAAACTCATGCATAGTAACATTAGCCTGACAAGCTCCATTTCTCTTTAACGCATTCTGCTGTCAAACTTGGCCAAACCAAAATCTTACACTCAAAAATATTTACAAATCTAGAAAATCTAAGAGAGTGTTATCCAAACAGACCTTTCGATAGGTGTCAGAAGTTTTTAAAAAGCAAACACTCGCTAAAAGGAAAACGTTCAGTGTTAACAGGCAGGAATAGTACACAAGCACAAGTATGCGATTTGAGATCCCGGTCGGTAGATTACTCAGATGGGGACATTGTCCCATGATACTGCTATACTGCCGCCACTATTTACACTGGCAGTGCACCACGCAGAAAAGCCGCATTAGTTTCTGAGGACGTACACGAGTAGAGAACCAAATGAGCACAGGATACGCGTGGCGGCCATCTTCTGTATGTATACTTAACAGGAAGTATAAATCAGCATTAAGGTGTACACAGACAACAATTTTGTCCCCTATTCTTAGCCATGCCCTGCATTCAGCATTTATAAAGTGATTAAAAAGTATGATGCATCATCTTACATTTATTAATTGTAGCTGTTGGCAAATTGCTGTGAGATAAGAAGAATAAAACATGTGCTATGGCACCAAACCACCATATCACTGATTATTTTCCTCTAACAGTACACCCTGTCATGTTTCTTTCCTTTCACGTGTAAATGGTCATATTTTATATGGTGAATACAAAAATAAACACGATACAATTGACAACAGTCAAGCATGACCATATGTCATTAGTGCACCATTAAGAGCAATCATCAGAGTAACAGAGTAAGAGTAACAGTTCTCCATCAGCCTTTAGATTTATCAAATATTAGAGCCACCCCATACTTGCCAATAGCGTCTGTCTATTTATCTTCAGAATACAAAGTAGTGTTACTCTGTTAGCTTATGCAGCAAGGTTCTGCTGATTACCCTGCAGACAAAACAGATGGAGCCGAAGTACCTTGTAGGGCTTTGAAACCCTGCAGCGGCACTCTGGACGAGCCGGTGACAAACTGCAACAGTCGAGCTCTGCGTTCCTCATCAAACGACTCGACGGCGCGCCAGAACCACTTCACAATGTTGCTGTCAGGGGTGCAGTGCTTCAACCGTGTGTTGGACTTCCAGTCGTTAACATCAATCTTTCCCAGGCCGCACACGATGAGCTGGGAGAGGGCAAGGAGGAAGCCGCGGTTAAGTAAGAGCCGAGTGAGGCTGGCATGCAGAGACAGCTTGTAGTTGAATCATACATTTCTATAACATTACTTGCAATTCCATTTATCCTTCCAGTACCTCTAGCTCTTTCTCATCAAAGGCTTTGAGCAGATGTTGTGGAATGACTTCATTAAAACCTTTCTGCAGGGCTAGAAACTGAGCCTCGATGCCTCTCAGGAAGCGCCAGTTCACATAAAGCCTGAATGATGACCAGAGAGACGTGGCATAAGCATCACACTGTGGTGTGGGTGAGTGTGTATGCGATGTGGAGTTCAGCTTGTGTACAGAGCTTTTAAAACCTACCTGACGTATTCCTTCTTGGTGTCCTGAGTGACCGGAATGCTCTTGCCGTTGGGCTTGAGCTCATGCTGAATGATCTCTCCGTACGCATTGTGTTCTACGCAGAACGTGTGATCTAACACGCCCGTGATGTCGTTATCACTAAGAACAAACAAAAAGACATCTGTTAGAGAATGTTAAAGAAATAGGTTAAGTACTTGGCTGGAATTTTTTTTTTAAAGATGAATAATAAATAAGAGCTAAAGTGCAAAGCTCTGTCACTATGAATAGCCTGGGGTGTTTTTTTTTTTTTAAAAGGTCATCAAACCAGGACAACTTGCTTGATCCATATTTTGCATACATCATTTCAGCCTATATGATCTGCCAAGTGATGAATAAAATACATGTAAATAGAGCCAGCTCCAGAATTACTGGCACTTTTAGTAAAGATGGTTAAAAGGATCGGGGAAAAAATCTCCCACTGAAAGTACCCATATTCATCAAGAGTTCCAAAAATTCTGGAGCAGACCGTACATGTACCAGTCTATCTGGCAGAATCTGAAGCCTCAGACTAACATAATGGCTTAAAAATATCTAAACGCTTAGAACCGCCATTCAAAATATATATTTATTTAATTAATTATTTCATTGACCCGTTGTCCAGCTTATTCAGGGATCAATGGACACTCACAGGATCCAGACAAGGCTATTGTGGAGATCAGGATCCACAGACTCCATGTCATCCAGAGTGATGGGTTTGCCCAGCAGCTGCTTGTAGAAGGGTAGAGTGAAGCCACCGTCAATGTAGTGACCGTGGAACACCGCCATACCCATTATACGTCCCACAAAGTGAAAATAGGACAAGTGCTCCTAAAATGAAAACGGTTCAGCAATCAATAAGTGGTATTTACAGTGCACAAGAAGTACATGTGTGTATGAAATGAGATTTTGCTGTCATTTACCACATTTTAAAAGCATGGACGGATAAGTCGAAACAGTGTCCATCACCCATGTGATATGTTATTTACAGTATGTAGTGAAGAATGTTAAGTTTTGTTCTGAAGAATGTCATCATACAGTCATGTGAATTCACACTTCCACAACCTTTAACAGTAATCCATTTCAAGCCAGTTTTCATGAAAACATTTTGTGTTTTAATTTATGCATTCATGGTGCATTTGTCAACATAAACCATGCCTAAATTCTGTTACCACTGTAGCTGGCATTCTGTATGCATCATCATTTGGATATTTTAACCTCATATGAAGCTTTATAGTGGGCGGTGCTACGTACCGGGTTGACGGCGGAGTCGGGGTTGATCTGTAGTGTGTAGATGTCATCACGTGAATACTGGAAGAGTCCATAGTATGGGTTCAACATCTCATGAGACAGAAGGTATAACCACTCTCTGTGAAGACAGGAACACAAAGAAAATTTTACATCATAAAATCGTGTTTTCACTTCCTACAAAACAGAGGACAGAATGTCCTGTGCTTCAGTCCACAGTATAAATTCTGCATGCACTGCAACCTCATTGTGTAATATCAGTCTGTCACCAGCAGAGGGCCTGTGTGCAAATGACTTCTATATAGACAGGTGAACCAACTGGATTAAATGAACCCATAAGAGATTATTTTTTTGTCTTTAATGATTTGATAATACTAAAAGAGCACTTTTTATAATCACATAGACGTTCTAATATAATGGAAAAAAACAGCCATTCCCTTAGTTGATTAGATGAATGAACAAGCTTCATGTTATAAGGTTATGATACCTTGCTACGCCTCCATAATCCAGCCCTTCTTCCCCTCTGAACTTCACCATCAGTCTCTTCCACAGGTCTTTGGGTCTCATCTTCATCACTTGCCTATATGACTCCTGGAGAGATGAAGGGGAGATTTGCAAACATCTCAGACAATTTTCTCTTACAGTATCCACATGGGACGTCTGTGCGGGAACAGACGTTCACTGAACCTTGAATTTATGCAAATGTGTTCCACATTGTGTTAAGCCAGCCAGACAATGTTCTTCACCACAAAGAGGAAGATTTTAATTTACCCCAAGCATACCATAGACAAATTACAGAAATGTCCACAGGTGGTGACCAGAGAGAGGTGGTGTGGTACAATAAGCAAATGGACACCTGCTGTTAGAGGGCTGTATTTAATTACCTCCGGTTTAAAAAGTCTGTGAAAAACAAATTTGTCCATTTTTACATGAGCAAACACGTCCACAGTGACAGGGGCATATGCAAATACAGCCAGACAGACTTTGCTCCCAGGGTCCATAATCTGTTTCCTGCAGCCTTGCATGCCTTTCTAGCTCTGAAGGGAATGCAAAGGAATGCGGGAATGCTGCAAAAGAAACAGCCACACACACCCATAAAGACGGATGAGCACAAACTCAGGCAAAAATCACTTCAAGCTGTGAAGGCAAGAGTGCACACTCGCAAAGCTCAAAAGCATACCGCAGAGGCGTCATGGTTAGGGACAAGATGTCCGTGGCTGTGCATCACAATGGTAGAGCTAATGGCCACCACTTTACTGAGTTCAGCCGCATAAATATGCACAGCTGGCCCACTGAGGACATTTTCATTACTGGATCAAAGGACTAATATGATTAAAATATTAATATATTACCATTTTGATAATAATAATGTGATTAAAATGACTGTGACTTAATCTGGAGTGTGAGATAAAAAAAGAGACAGGCAGGAAAATGAAGGAAATGGTTTTATAAGGGGCCAAACCAAACAAAATGACAGAGACACAACCTTGGTACCACTTTGCTGTCAAAACATGTGGATAGAATAAAAAAAACAAAACAGTGTGACAATGTGTGGCAGGACTAAGGATATTACACTCTTGGCTCACAGCTAGGCTCCATCAGCGTGCAGCAAAAGAGTACACAGGCTTTCTCCTCATCGCCCTCCCCTAATGTCTCCTGAATCATGCAGTGACAGGCTCTTAGAGTATAAACATTACAGCTGCATATCTTAGCCTTGCTCAGGTCGTGTGATCATGTGGTTTTGAGATGCCCTACCTCAAAGATCTCCTCACGGGACACCTCGATGCGACAGTGCCCTGCCTGCGGCTGTTGCTGAGAAAGCTCCTGCCGGAGGATCTTCAGCTTCTGCACCAGGTCTCTCTTGTACTTGGGCACGGTGAGACACTCGGCATCATCGGGCAGATTTCCAGGAGACAGCACCGACTGGGCCTGCTCTTTCAGCTGACCCACACGACTGCACACACCCCCCACACACAGAGGCGCAAGAGTCAAGGCTCATTTTTTAGGTAAAAGATTTTATACCTTCTTAATACAAAACATTCACACAAACACAGACATAATTAATAATATTAAATCTGAGTACTTTGAATCTTTCAAGGCATGTCATTGCAAATAGATAGATTGCAAACAACTGGAGATCATCACACCCACTAGTAAAGTGTGCCTCCATATACACGGTGTGAACAGGAGATAGTCTTTTTACTCTGACATCATCACAGTAGTTTCTAATCAGAGACTAAAAATGATCCTCAACTGGTCTGACAGTTAAATCATTTTTTAATCATCATTTTTATCGCCCAGAGATTCAGTAGGTATGTGCTACCTGGCTAAATCATTAGTATCAGTCATACACTCATTAGTAGTTACTAATTCCTAGCAAGAATATTCTCACAACTTGAACTGTGGGTATCTTCTTTCTTTGCTTTACTGGGTTATACTGGTCAAAAGTTCCATTTCAACACATCAATATTCTAACCTAGCTAGAACCAATTCTAAGTAGTCTTACGATGTTTGCTGTTAGTTTAAAACTAAGATTAATTGTGCAGCCCTTCAGTGAACGGTTCTGTTTTTTGTATCCTGTTAATGTAAGACAAAGAAAAAAAAACTGTTATGCATTTAGACCTTATGAGGTTTTCATTTGTCATTCAGAAGCTTCAGGCCTGCATTTGCCTCTGTCAGATATGAGTAAGAGTGCGTGCATGTGTGTGTAGTGGTATGCAGTGTGGTCTCTGTCTCTCTGGCTGCCTGCTGCTCTGTGGTGTCTACAGAGAATTGCCCAGCTGAGCAGAGAGCTGAGCTGCCATGCACACACACTTCAAACACAGACTACACACCAAATTAGGGCAGGGAGGGGGCAGGATAGAGGACCTGAAAGAGTGAGGAAGAAATGGGAGGAAAATGGTATGAAAGAAAAGGAGAAATAGCCAAGAACATGGAAGGATGAGCTTAAACAGAAGGACTGAGGGGGGGAAAGGAAATGCTAGTGTGAAAGGACACACTGTGAGGGGATCAAGGTTAGAGGAAGACTGAGAGAAAAAGCTGGAAAGGAAGTGTGAAATCGGAGGGAGCCGGGTCCTTTGCTACAGAGACACGCATACTAGTGCATACTAGTCAAAAAAACAGAATATAGTGGGAAAAGTTCATTTTTTTCATAATTTAATTTGAATAAGGTAAACTGTCATATTTTATTTTTTACTTTATTTTCATGACTATTCACATTGTAGATTCTCACTGAGATTCTCACTTCATAATATAATTCATATTATAAAATAATCATAATGAATTTCAACAGTTGTCCAATAGGACTGTTGGCTGTGTAGTAACCTGACTTCTGCACAACACAACTGATGGTCCCAACCCCATT